>OU015499.1:160903133-160925633 GCA_907164885.2 Dolomedes plantarius
GATATTTTTGTTCAAAGCCATTATAACATTGCATTGTTGCCAATTGAATTATAACATTTCCGTAAAAATAAATAGACATGAATTAAAAACGTGATTTATTCATACACTAGCGGCCCATCCCGACTTTGTCCAGGTTGAACAAAATATTATACCAATAAATTTCCAGTTGATAGCCAATAAATTGTAAATATTTTTTTACCTTAATAATAACCTAAATAATACCATAAATTAATTTTATGTTAGTTAATAATTAAAATAAATTTTTTAAAAGAAAAAGGCGTGCCGGAGAACGGCTAGATTCGAACCGCTAGCGTCAGAACGGAAGCCCACCGCGATAGCACCACGATAAGGATCGTTGAAGACTTCGGCACAAAAAGCGGTAGAGGACAGTAGCGGTAACAATGGAGATTGTTAGGATTAAGCCCCTAACTTTATTTCTACTGATCAGATATACATAATATATAGCCTATGTCCATCTGGAATAATGTACCTTTCAAACAGTGAAAGAATTTTTCAAATAGGTACAGTGGTTCTGAAGATTACCCTCCACGTACAAAATCGCTCTCTCTTTATATATAAGTATAGATTAGCGCATGCAAGAATGAATTTGATATATTATTTTCATATACGTGAAAGACGTGCGTTTAGCCTTGACGCGATGATTTATATAACTGAAGTGACATTGAAACATAGCAGATGATTTAGTTTTGAGAAAGAATTGCATTCATGAAATACGTGTATATTATAATTAAGAAAGTCTGAAAGTGGCACTGAAACGTAGCAGACGATTTAGTTTTGAGCAGAAGTAAGGGCAAAATGTCAAAGATTGTCGAGAAATGAGCAATGTGATGAAAAAAAAAACAGAAGAGCGCGAAGCCAACAGAATTCGAAATGCAGTTAGACGCGCACAAGAATCTGAAGAAAAATCATTCCCAAGAGCTCGAAGGCAACAGAATTCGAATTGTAGTGATCCGAAGCAGTGAGACTGATGAAAAAACTTTTAACGCGTCGAACATACGATCGTCTTCGAGCTTCAACATCGAAAGGAGAGGAAAGCGATGAACAACGACAGAACACCGACAACAAACTAATGCTATTTGCTACCGCAAAAGAACTTTAGCGAAAACTTTAGAACATCATAACATGAGGCTAATCATTGAAAAAAAATAATAACAGAAACTGAATCCCGAGCGAAGCCGGGTAGTACATCTAGTTTATTATAAACTAGCGGACCGTCCCGACTTTGTCCGGGTTGAACAAAATATTACGCCAATAAATTTCCAGTTGATAGCCAATAAATTGTAAATCTTTTAACCTTATCTTTTAACCTTAATAATAACCTAAATAATACCTTAAATTAATTTTATATTAGTTAATAATTAAAATAATTTTTTTAAAAGAAAAAGGCGTGCCGGAGAACGGCTAGGTTCGAACCGCTAGCGTCAGAACAGAAGCCCACCGCGATAGCACCACGATGAGGATCGTAGAAATCTTCGGAACAAAAAGCGGTAGAAGACAGTAGCGGAAACAATGGAGATTGTTAGGATTAAGCCCCTAACTTTATTTCTACTGATCAGATATACATAATATATAGCCTATGTCAATCTGGAATACAGTACCTTTCAAACAGTGAAAGAATTTTTCAAATATGTACAGTGGTTCTGAAGATTACCCTCCACGTACAAAATCGCTCTCTCTTTATATATAAGTATAGATAGCACCACGCTAAGGATCGTTGAAGACTTCGGCACAAAAAGCGGTAGAGGACAGTAGCGGTAACAATTGAGATTGTTAGTATTAAGCCCCTAACTTTATTTCTACTGATCAGATATACATAATATATAGCCTATGACCATCTGTAATAATGTACCTTTCAAACAGTGAAAGAATTTTTCAAATAGGTACAGTGGTTCTGGAGATTACCCTCCACGTACAAAATCGCTCTCTCTTTATATATAAGTATAGATTTTTAGGGGAGAGTTTGTTAACAGCTGCATTTTCATGCTCGGTGCTTAAGCAGTCAAAGAAACAGGTGGCTTTCGATTTTTTAGTGGAGTATATAATTGTGCTGCAAATGGAGTTAGCGAACCATTAAAGAGACCACGTTATTTTCTGGTTTCTGGTGCAAGATGGAACCCAGCCTACCCCTGGAGAGATTTGTTCTAATTTAAAGATCCCGTATCGGTCTCGGCCGTCTGACTTCTATTCACACCTCTGCCGTAATTGACACTGATCGTTGGAAGTTCAGTGGTATTATTTATCTTTTCGGGAACAAAAAAACTTGAATTTTAGAGGTTTTGAAAGGATTTACGCTGATTTTACTTTGAGAGGAAAAGCACTAAAAATGACCCAGCGTCACAGACGTCCGATACATAGCCTAGTTAGGAGGTCACGCAACCTTTAATTAAGATGACCTAAGTTTAATTCGCAGTGGACGGTTAGTGACGTTCGTTATTTTTGAAGCGCTGTGCTTGTTCAAAATTGTTTTTGTTGTAATGTCTACGGTTAAGTTATGCTTTGTATTGTGTTGTAATATTGATAAGTGATTTCTTGATTCGCTGTATTTGTCTATATGCACAGTTAAACCTCGTTTATCCGGACTCACTGGGACCATAGGCAATTCGAATAATCAAAAATCTAGATAATGTGGGTAATATAGATATTAGGCAAAACAAAATCCTTAACTAAGCAGACTTACCTTTTATTAAGATAAAAACTATATTTTGTAAAAAAAGACATAGTATTGTTTACAAGACATTCAAAAATATAAAAATAATTACAAGATAAAAAGAACTTTTTATATACCATGTTTTTAAATTTTCTGTTGAATCATATAAACTTAACAATTTTATGTATTAACTAGCTGAAAACCCGCGCTTCGCTACGGAGTACATTCAAATTAAATACAACGGTCAATGTATGCAATTTATGCCAAAAATAATTATATATATATTTATAATAAATGCGATGATCAATGTATACAATTGATGTAAAATATATATCTATCTATATATATATATATATATATTTATAAAAAAATCGTAAGGGATATGCATTTTTTTTCGATAATATCCAATCGTCTGCTGCATTAGAAAGAGAAAAAAATATTTTTTTGTCTATTTCGTTGTTACGCACGTGACGATAAATTTCTTTAAAGTACCAGAAAAAGAAATCACGTGATCGGCATTTAATAAATTATATTCTAAAAATTAATCTTTAAAAATTCACCAAAAATCAGTAAATTCGAAAAAAATTTCATTATGAAAGAATTTTTATGATCTTTCTCGTGATATAAATTTTATAACCCTCAATGTATTATTTTAAATGCAAACGTAAAAAAAGTTTAAAAACAGCTTAAAAATTTAATTTAAAAAAATCTAAGAAGAATTTTTGAAAAACCTTTCTTAGTGCACCCCTACACTATTAGAAGAATCGCCATGCAAATTTTCATCCCTTTAGGTCCAGCGGTTTGGTCTGTGCGTTGTATGTCAGTCAGTCAGTCAGTCAGTGAATGAATGAGTCAGTTATGGAACTGTTTTATATATATAGATACATACTTTTTAAAAATTTTTTGCATGAATTATCCCATCCACTCGAAAGAAAATGAAGTTAATTGGAAGTTAACTCGCGTTTCACTTTTCGTTCCCGTTCCGGCCGATAGAGGGCTGCACCAGTCTACAAAACAAAATGAACTGAAAATGAATTCAATCCTGCTTAAAGATGGCAAAAAGTATTGAAATAATGCATTGTCATCGTGTTCTGAGCTATTTGTAAAATTTTCAAATGTCTAGCTAGTCGGGAAGTTAGTTAAAAATCGATTGCAAGATTTGTATCGGACAAACGCACACACACAAACAAACAAACAAGAAAGAGAGTTAATAAAAACATGGTAAAAACAACTTTTCTGAGTCAATCCACGTCAACGTCCTGTGACACTCTAGGACAGCTTTCTTAAACTTAACAAAAAGCATTTGATTAAAATAATTAATTGTGCAATCTATACAGGTACATTGAACCAAACTAAAAAGCGAATATTTGGCTTACTTGCAGTTACGTTCTTTCAATCATGGTTAAAAGCTATTATCTATTGGGAACATTAATTTTTTTTTTAATGTCTACAAATGTGATCTGGATTATCCGGAGGTAGAGATTAACGAAGGCCGGATAAACGAGGTTTCAATGTATTACCTAAGTACTCTTAATAGAGACTAGCTGACAAGCATTACTAACAAAGGGTGGTACTGTATAAGGCAGGCCTATACTTGATAACCCCTTCGTGTCACCAATATTACTTGTAATTGAGTTTCGAGTAGAATTAAAGGGACCTAAATATTGTTAGTATTTTGCCTTCATACCCCCTACCTCCTTCCACAAACACACACACAAGAGGCTGATGTAGGTTGCAACTGCCAATTTTTCACGTAATAATTGGCAATGTATTGAAAAGGTTTGTTCGGGAGCATTTCAAAAGCCTTTTAGCCTGTATAACTCTCCAGTTTTGTCCAAGCACGGCAGTAGTGACCGACTCCTGGAGAGAAAAATAATAGACCATTATCTATATATATAAAACAGTTCCGTAACTGACTGACTGACATACAACACACAGACCAAACCGCTGGACCTAAAGGGCTGACATTTTGCATGAAGATTCTTCTTATGGTGTAGGGGAGCACTAAGAAAGATTTTTCAAGAATTCTTCTTAGATTTTTTTAAAATTAAATTTTTAAGCTGTTTTAGTGACTTTTTTTAAGTTTGCATTTAAAATAATGATTTGAGGTTTATAAAATTTATATCACGAGAAAGATCATAAAAATTCCTTTAAAATGACATCTTTTTCGAATCTTTACCTCCCCTTTCTGATTTTGGGTGAATTTTTAAAGATTCATTTTTAGAATTTAATGTATTAAATGCCGATCACGTGATTTCTTTTTCTGGTACTTTCAATAAATTTATTGTCACGTGCATAACAACTAAATACACAAAAAAAATTGTTTTCCTTGCTAATGCGGCAGACGATTGAACATTATCCAACAAAATATTCAACAAATACAGTAAAATATATTATGTTCCTCAAACTGTACTATATTAACTGTATTATATTCTTTAGTATGTCCTATTACATTAAATTTGAATATTTTCTTCCTCATTATTTTGTCTTTAAAAATATCCCTTACGATTTTTTAATAAATATACATTTTTTTTTTACATCAACTGTGTGCATTGATCATCGTATTTATTATAAATATATAATCTATATATATATATAACAGTTCCGTAACTGACTCACTGACTGACATACAACGCACAGACAAAACCGCTGGACCTAGAGGGCTGAAATTTTGCATGGCGATTCTTCTTATGATGTAGGGGTCAACTAAGAAAGATTTTTGAAAAATTCTTCTTACATTTTTTAAAATTAAATTTTTAAGCTTTTTTGGTAACTTATTTTAAGTTTGCATTTAAAATAATCATTTGAGGGTTATAAAATTTATATCACGAGAAAGATCACAAAAATTTCTTTAAAATGAAATCTTTTTCGAAACTTTACCTCGATTTTCTAATTTTTGGTGAATTACAGTAAAAGAAATGTTCTACAAACTGGACTATATTAACTGTACTATATTCTTTAGTATTCTTTATGTATTAGATTTAATTTGAATATTTTCTTCTACATTATTTTGTCTATAAAATTATCCTTTATGATTTTCTTATAAATATATATATATATATATATATATATATATATATATATATATATATATATATATATATATTACATCAATTGTATACATTGATCGTCGTATTTATCATATAATATATATATATATATTGTTTTGGCATTAATTTACATTGACCGTTGTATTTAATTTGAATGTACTCCGTAGCGAAGTACGGGTTTTCAGCTAGTCTATATATATAATCTATATATATATATATGTATAAAACAGTTCCGTAACTGACAGACTGACTGACAGATAACGCACAGACCAAACCTCTGGACATAAAAGGCTGAAATGTTGCATGGCGATTCTTCTTATAGTGTAGTGGTGCAAGATTTTTGAAAAATTCCTCTTCGATTTTCTTAAATTAAATTTTTAAGCTGTTTTTGTAACATTCTTTAAAGTTTGCATTTAAAATAATAATCCGAGGGTTATAAAATTTATATCGCGAGAAAGATCCTAAAAATTACTTTAAAATGAAATCTTTTTCGAATCTTTACCTCCCTTTTCTGATTTTGGGTGAATTTATCAAGATTCATTTTTAGAATTTGATTTATTGAATGCCGATCATGTGGTTTCTTTTCCTTTTGTGATACTTTAAATTCATTTTGCGTCGCGTGCATAACAACTAAATAAATTGACCAAAAAAATATTGAAATACGGTAAAAGATAAAATTGAACCGCTAGACTCATTGATATGGAAGTTTTTTTAAGAACTGAATTCAAATGAGTATGTTTTATGGATATTAAACATACAAAGGAATTGCATACATTGACCGTTGTATTTAATGTGAATATTTTCTTCTACATTATTTTGTCTATAAAAATATCCGTTACGATTTTTTATAAATATATATATATATATATATATATATATATATATATATATATATATATATATATATATATATATATATATATATATATATATATATATATATATATATATATATATATATATATATATTATTTTGGCATTAATTGCATGCATTGACCGTTGTATTTAATTTGAATGTACTCCGTAGCGAAGCACAGGTATTCAGCTAGTGCAAACATATTACAAAAATTAGCCAATGACTTTGCTTATTGAGAATACGAATAATTTCTGTTGTAATTTCAGAAACTTACACGGTCATAAAATATTTATAATCATGTCTCGTTAATTCTAAGATCTACCTAGGAATACGTATGGAACAAATTGTTTGGTTTGCAACGCTGCGGTCAATTTTTTTGCTTCCAAGCGAGAAGTGGGGCTCGAACCCACAGACTCTGGACCTAGCACTGACCCACAGACTCTGGCAGGACAACACGCTAGTCATCCGGTCATTGCCCGTCTACTAACAAATTTATTGAAAACGGAACACACGACTTAATTTACGCAGAAAAATTGAAAACCAATATCTCAATTAAATTCAAGCTGAAACTGTCTGATCTCATAGTTCCAACGCTTCTTTGAGAATACTTCACGGTCCTACCCCATGTTTGCAAAGCGTAAATAACACATCACTGCCACACAGTTTCCGCAAATACGTAGAATGTTGTTTAATTAGAACTTTTAGTGATAACAATCTGTCATTTGGGCGAACGTACAGTAAATTATTTCTATTGAACCAAGTCTATTGAATTTGTACCGCCATATATACGTTCGTCTGGAGACACCCAACTAAAATTAGACATCGACAGTAGCTTATTGTTCGGGCATGTACAGGAAATATAAGGTTGGATACTTGATATAAGTCGCCAATTAGTCTTTTTGGACTGATAACAAATGCAGATAATAATGACGAACTCCATATTTCGGTTAAAGTGAAGTATCGGGTGCACGCCAAATTTGGCGATTTCGTTGTTCGATAACGATTTTTTTCTGGCAAACTTATCTTGGCATCCTTTTTTGGTATCCTCAAGAGACGTTCTCCTCATTTATAGCAGCCCTATAAATCCACAAAATTTAAAAAAATATATTTTTAAAGAATTTAAAAAAGGAAAAATTTGTTTCTAAAAAATGTAAAAATAGTAAATCTACAGGAGAAGGATTTCTCGAAAAAGGTAAGTGTTTATTTATTTATTTATCACATAATACTTATTTAATAACGTTAAAATTTGTATTTTAAATTGCTAAAGTGTGTTTTGTTTTGATAAGTTGATAATTTTTGCCAACTTACGATAAAGACCGATAGTTTGGCGATCTTTTTTTAAAAGTCGCCAAAGTTACCAACCTGCTCCCGATAAGTAATTTTTACCAATATTTCTATTCTACCACATTTTTATTCATTTTTAGCAAAGAACACTTTAAATATCTACTCATCAAACCAATTACATTGCTCGGTACTTACGTATTATTCGTCGACCGTTTTCTCCAAACGATATGATTTAGCGCCAAGAATGAATAAGCATGACGTCACAACTCGTAGCGACGCCGACCGAGGAGCTAGTCTAATTGTGAATCATTCATGACGTCACATGTACATTATTTCTCACCTAGAACATCATATTTTTACTTGAAAGTAAGTTGATGTAATGTGCATTTTAGAGATAATTATTTTATCGTCTGCTTTGGTTTTGAATTCATATTTTGTTGCTGCTATGTTGGCAGCCTATAAAATATCTCCATGGATACAAGCAATTAAGGAGACAATGGACATTCAGATTGACAAAAATATGTCCCCAAAACGATTTTTTTTTCTTTCAGAAAATGATTCTGCAACTCATCAGCTTTAAATTAAAAAAAAGTGTGTTGATCCGATCATTATTAACCGAGTTATAAGTATTTTTTTCAAAAGTAAATAATGAAAATGTTAGTCAAATTAAAACTTTAAATGCCATTTTCTCAAAACAAGTTTTCGTGTCGTTTCGGTAAGTTCAAAATGTTCCACGCGTCATCATTTTTCTTGAATTTTTATAAATTTTCATAAAATAATTATTTATACATGTTAGAATAAAACTTAGTAGTCAATTCATTATACTATTTTAAAACAACTTAAAATTTTTACAATAAAAAATTTTTTTTGGATAAAATTTTGCATAAAATGACATTTTTATCGATTTCTTTTCTAGTTTTTATAAATATGACTGTCAATCAAATATTGCTAGTAACTTTTATTATAACTATATAAAGCTAACTTAAGAGAGAAAATTAGATATCTGAGACAAAAATTAATGCGTATGGAGCATTTTTAAATAGAGTCATTAACAAACTGATTTTAATTAATATCTTAATTAATTACATTCTGATTTATTTTAAATTTAGGATTTCCATCTCTAAACAACACTGTATAAGTATACAAAATTTCATAGCAATTGGTTAATAAGTCTAAACTTAGAATAGGCCCGCCGTGAAGGCATCCAACCGGTTTTTGATAACTTGATCGTCGCGATGGAGCACATCCCTCGCTCCGACACTTGGCTACTTAACTAGATGGTAAACATCGTGTCTCTCCCACACTTTCATATTGGCTACCAATATTTCATATTGGTCCAGGACCTGGTAGTCATCCGCAACTATATCGAGTCGCCCCATAGAGCCAATCCATACAACCCTAACAATAATACATTACAACAATAAATGAGCCATAATCGCTATTAACACAAAAACTTTATTCAAAGATAATACAGTTCACATAAATACAATGGGTTAACATCTAGAAAATTAATACATAATGACAAAAGCGTGAGAGCTTAGGTTATACAGGGGAATTATAGAGTTTGACAAGCTTTAATCTTGATGGACGTGTATGTCCATCAGGTCTTTAACGATTTTATTCACTACTCGGCTGCAGTAGTGATCGTTAAAGAATTTATGTTTGGTCCAATTTCGGGCTTCCCTTGGCAGGTTACCGCGATGAACTTCGAAATGTCTGCAATCGAACAGACAGTGCTCTACTGTCTGTTCCTCCCCACAATTGCAGCTGTCCATCTTCCCAAAGAACCTGGCTTGATACTGTCCAAAGTAGCCGTGTCCAGTAATCGCCTGGTTCTTCAGGAAGTCCCCTTGGACTCTATCCAGACGAACTGTCTGGAAGATCTCGAAGGTGCGTCTGCCTTTGGTGGAATTGTTCCACCTTTCTTGCCATTCCTTCATGGCTTCTTTCAATAGAATGCCCTTTAGTTGCCTTCTAGTCCTTTTATACGTGTTATTGATGGTGGGTAATTGAGTCGCTTTCTTGGCGACTTCATCCACCACTTCGTTTCTACTATTCCCAGCATGGGCTTTCACCCAATGCCAGGAAATGTCTAGATCGTGATTAGAAATAGTCTTTTTGAGGTTATCCACCAACTGGCATTTGAAGTTTTTCGATTTGAGTGCTTGGAGAGCACTCATGGAGTCGGTATATAAGTCGAACTCTGTTGTTCGAGTTCTTATCGCGTCTTCAATTACCATCTCTATTGCTCTTAGCTCCGCTTGATAAGAGGAACTGTAATCTGAGTTCCTTTCCATTGCTTCGTATAATTTAATCTCTTCGTTAAACTTAATCATACCAGAGCCAGCTCTGTCTTCCATTTTCGAGCCGTCCGTATAGTACTGAGTACTATGCGTCGGCTCAAGTCTGGTTGACCAGTCTATGCTGCTGATATTCTCAACCAGGTTGATATTGTAGTTACGTACCTCACAGCTATTGCTGTCGAGGGTTATTCCATCAATTACGTGTGAGCCATTTTCCTTAGTTACTAAATGGAGAGTTTTTTTCCATTTTAGCTTTAATATCAAGTGGCAGACACCCCGCCAGAACGGCGAGAGTGTCTGTTGCAACCGTTCTATAACATTTCGTAAGGAGCAATAGAAATGGTCTTTAAGTCTGCAATAGTCTTTCATTCATGCTACGTGAAGTATTATACCATGAAGGGACTCCGTAAAGTAGGATCTTTTCAACTACCAGTTGGTAGATTTCTTTTGCAACGAGTGGTTTTATACCTCAGGTTTTCCTGGAGTACCTTAGTAGCTTGTTCATTACTGCTAAGGATTTTTCCTTTACATTATCAAGGTGGGTGTTGAAGTTGAGTTTGTTGTCGATTATGACACCCAGGTATTTTATCTCTTTATTATATTTAATATTCTGTCCACATAGCTAAATAGTCGGTTTCCTTAGGTTCTTGATCTTTGGTCCCACTATAGTATAGCTGCACTTCTCTATATTGAATTTTAGTTCATTATAGTTTGCCCAGTTCTCGCACTTGGCTAGTGCGATATCAGCTAGCTGGGAAAACTTATAGACTACCTTGCTCTTAAAATTTGGGATCTGCCTTCTAAGGAACAGCATGCAGCGGAGTATTTTCAAAATTACGGTATCCTGGCATCAAAAGAAAAAGGTCGTTAATGGACAGAATATGGGACTCTAGTTGACAACGGACAAACAATGGCGATGCAACGTGAAAAAATTGCGACAAGCGAATATCTATTCGAGAAGGAACGTGGTTTCGAGGGATCCAAAATTAGATTTGTGACTGCACTCAGATTCATTTACAGTTGTTCCAAAGAATTAACATCTATTGAATGGGGAAAAAGTACAGATGGAATTGGCCGACAAGACAGTGATCGATTGGAACAACTATCTGAGAGTAGTTGGCCCAAATAGCCTTCCTTCTACATAGAGCTTCAGGAGAGGCAAACAAAATGGTAGAAATCGACGAAAACCTTTTTACGAAGCGCAAAAACCAAGCCGGTAGAATACTTCCAAAGCAATGGTGGATTGTGCAGGGAGGCCAATGAGTGTTTTATTGTAAGAACTGTAGGATTTGAACATTTCAAACATTATAAAATTTATATAACAAGAAAGATCGTAAAAATTCCTCTAAAATGAAATCTTTTTCGAATCATTACCTCCATTTTCTGATTTTTGGTGAATTTCTAAATATTAGTTTTTAGAATCTCATTTATTAAATGCCGATCACGTGGTTTCTTTTCTTTTTGTGATACTTTAAATTAATTTTGCGTCCCGTGCATAACAACAAAATAAACTGACAAAAGGAATATTGAAATACGGTAAAAGATAAAATTGAACCGCTAGACTCATTCAGATGGGAGTTTTTTAAGAATTTAATCCAAATGAGTATGTTTTATGGATTTATTAAACATGCAAATTAGTTGAATATATTGACCGTTGTATTTATTATATATATATATATATATATATATATATATATATAATACATACATATATATATATATATATATATATATATATATATATATATATATATAAATATTTTTTTTTCTTCTAATTAATTGCATACATCGACCGTTGTATTTAATTTGAATGTACTCCGTAGCAAAGCACGGGTATTCAGCTAGTTCTTTATAAGAGCCTAGATTTAGTGTGATTTTGGCGAATTTTTAAAACTTCGCCAAACCACGCTAAGGGGTACCCACTGATTTACATTTACCCCAAATTCGAGCCTTATCTATTTTTAAAGCTCCTGACTGATGGTAGAAACATTTTACATTCATAAAATCCTTCAAATGCTTTAAAAGATAATTATTATGTTCTTGAATTTATTTTTGTCCAGCTAACTCTAGAACTGATAAGAAACCTTCATTTTTAATCTATATATTCTATTTGTTGATTAAATATCCAAGGACGTTTGAAGGAGATAGTTGTTTACACTGACGTTGCTTGACCAAACTACAAAATTTCTTTGCCTTTTCCCATTCAAACAATTTAAATGCTTGGGAACTGTCGCACGGATGATTGCATTTCTCGTTTAATGACATTTGCAAGTGTCAATCTGACCGATTCCCCCATCCGTGAAAATATAATAATCTGGCCTTTTTCTATGCTACGCAATTTTCACAATTAAGACAATTTAAATCCAAAATGCAGGTACTTATTTGGCTACTTAAATAAAAACTGTAATTTTAGGTTTAAAAGTAAACTCGTAAAATAAAATACTAACATTCTGGAAGCGAAGTAAGGAGAGTCATCACCAGTTGCGTAGCGAGCATAACTGGCGCCTGGGGCACGATACCTTTGTGCCCCCCCCCGAAAAACATATAGTAATATAATATATAGACCCTATATTGGCGCCCCCGAAAAACATATAATAACATAATATATAGACCTTATATCGGCACCCCCCCCCGAAAAGCATATAGTAACATAATATATAGACCTTATATTGGTGTACTCCCCGAAATATAGTAATATAATATATAGACCTGATATTGGCGCCCCCCCCCCAAAAAGAAATATAGTAATATAATATATAGACCTTATATTGGCGCCCTCCCCGAAAAACATATAGTAATATAATATATAGACCTTATATTGGTGCTCTCCCCTGAAAAACATATAGTAATATAATATATAGACCTCATATTGGCATCTCCTTCGAAAACATATAGTAATATATTATATAGATCTTACATTGGCGCCCCTCTGCGAGTGGCGCCCGGGGCATGATAGACCCCCTTGCCCCCCCCCCCCCCCTTTGCTACGCCACTGGTCATCATCTTTACACGAGTAGAAAAGACAAAATTTTTAACTGTTTGTTCGAACTTCTATAACTTTTTTTTTTGTGCAGCTTCGATATAGGATCCCATTGGCGATATTTTGTATTGGCGACTTTTTTTGGTCGCCTAGCCAAACATCGCATTGTTAATATCGTATGAATGACATGGAAATATAATTTTGCAAAATATAAATTAAAAAATAATGCAATAAGGTAAATAGCGTAAACTTTGTAGATCCAGAAATTATACGAGTAGATAAATCTACACGGAAATGCGTGGTTAAATTAAAATTAAAAAAATGAATACGAAGAAAGCGGAACCACCTGGTTTGCGCCCCTGGCAGGGTTGCCGAAACGATTTCTGACTATACCAAATTACCAATAAACGAATTCTACTCTACAGAAGTTGTTCCAACGGGGTACGAAGTTAAAAATGGCGTATTCTATCTGGTTGCGATCTGGAAAATGGTTTATTTCAGTTTAATTAACACACACGCGACACTGGCAGAGTGGCTGAAACGAATTCTGAGATACCAAATGCGCCAAATGTAAAATGTAAAAAGTCGCCAATACAAAATATAGCCAACGGGGTCGTAATCCTTTTTTTTAATATTGTTCATTATGCATGAGATTTTCAGTATTATTTCTCGAAACTTTATGGATTATGTTCCCTGATTTCATTTCATTACAAGTAAATAAGAATTTTATTTACGAAGTAACAATTTAGCGCATTTTCTGAAAATTTCAAATTTATACTGATACACCGCGCGATAACAGTAATAAAGTTTCAGTAATATTTTTTTCATTTTTGGGATTTAAAAAACATTAGGTATAATTCTACATTTATTTAAATTTTAAAACACCAAAGACTATTGACTTCAGGGCAACCAGAGTTTGAGACACTGAAAAAGTACATTAAAATTACAAGCCAAATACTATAAATTCTTATTAGAAGAATTTTTGATAAGAAAAATTCGATGCCAATTTTTCTTAGCATCGTTATACACTTTACCCTGAAAATTTGAAAGCAATATCTACAGTCGTTTCGTTATACAGTGTCCGGAAGCACGAAAAATATCATGACGAGAAAAAAGCTATTAAAGTTCCCACACTGGTAATGTTGACATTGTTTCTTTCATGTCAT
Source organism: Dolomedes plantarius (assembly GCA_907164885.2). Classification (NCBI taxonomy): domain Eukaryota; kingdom Metazoa; phylum Arthropoda; class Arachnida; order Araneae; family Dolomedidae; genus Dolomedes; species Dolomedes plantarius. The sequence goes on from OU015499.1 coordinate 160,917,441, forward strand.
AGATTTGAATGTTCTAATTGGAATATTTTAACGCGGTTTGTTTTAGATGATTTAGAAATTTTCAAATATTCTAAAAATAAAAAATAAAAATGAAAAGAATAAAAGATAAAAATGAAAAAATAAAAATGAAAAATGAAAAATGAAAAAATCGATTTTTTTTGAAGATTTAAGGGTAAGTGGACCTTCAAACCTAACTTTTTTTGTTTTGAATGGATTTGCTTGAAATCTCAATATGTGATTGATACCATAGATATGTAAAAGTGGTTAAAATTTAAGGATGGAATATTAATAATTTATGAATTATTAATTATTAATTACAGTCGGACCTCTATTTAACGAACCTCTATTTTGCGAATTTCTCTATTTTGCGAACTTTTCCTTGGAACCAAGAACATTTTGCGAATTTCTTCGTAAAATAACCTCTAAATAGCGAAGTGTATTCTCTATTTAACGAACTTTTTCTTGTGATCCAATATTTTTTTCCTCCATATTTCTCAAAATATTTCTGAACACTTCAAACTTATTCTTTCTTTTAACACATTTGACACATTAACTTTCTTTTAACACATTCCGACGCGAATTACAGTTTGAAGAAAATACGCCTGAAGGGCTTTTTAGTACATTGTAAAGATGTGAGACGTATTACGAGAGAAAACATTTTTCAAACAAATAACTTAGACAAAATTAAGAGACTTTATCAGTAATTAAATTTAAGGACACATTAGATAATGTATGCTTAAAATTACTTGTTATAACAAATACGATAATGTCATTAAAATTTATTACTTTTAATATAATTTTTTTTAATCGGAAATAAAGTGTATTTCCGGACAATGTTTTGTTTTATTCTTGTTTTCCTTACAGATTTCAGCTTGATGGGTAAGGTATACAAAAGAAATACATATTAATTAAAGAAATAGACACAAATTATATAAATTTGTGTCTTACACGAATTATAGAAATAGACACAAATAATAGACAAAATAAAGGTGTGATTAATTTTTTTTATTAATAATATTTAGTGTTTTTGAATTTTAAATCTGTTTTGTGTAGTTTAAAGTATTTTAAAAGGAGAATCTCTATTTAACGAATTTTCCATATAACGAACTTTTTTTCGGGATTTAGCGACTTCGTTAAATAGATGTCCGACTGTATATCAAAAATTGGCCTCATTAAAAATGTTCCACGCGCATTTTTTTTGCATATAATAGGGTCATTTTTATTTACGGGATACCTTATAGAACTAACAATGAAAACTTTTTGCTTATTTTAAGCATTCATTAAAAATATAAAGAGAAAAAAATAATAATAGTGAAAACACCCTTTTTATGATGCAAAATACCTATAAATCATCTTTTCGAGTACAAAATTGAGAAATTCTGAGCTACGAAGCTTAATTATTTTCAATAAGATTTATTTGATATACAGTTAAGTATATAAAACTTAAATTTAAAAGCAATACGATCGTTAGAAATGCGCCCGGAGCAGTTTGAATATTCGTATGACACGAAAATTTTTATTTTGAGAACAACGCATTTAAAGTTATCGCTATTAGTAACCACATAATATCTAAATTAAACACAAATGACTATAACTAGGAAAGTAATCGCAGAAATAAAAAATTCTTTTTGCGACACATTCCTACTCGTCCGTAGTTTCACAAATCAATAAAATAAAAAAATTGAATTTTTTGACAGTATCAAACAAAGTGTTGTTGATAACCGAGCAAAATTTCAAGGTGGTATTTTATTATATATATAATAGCCGTTGTCTCTGTATAACACTTCCGGGCTGTACTCATCTTTCAATTGAAGCTCTCAGTAAACAAACAGCCGGTTAGGCTTAATTTCAATTTCAGACGTGGATCATAATTTTTTCTTACCTAAAAACTAATATCTTCTCCATCAAATCACGTTTGTTCAGCCTATATTTCTATAAAACATTCAGAACTAATAAAAATTAGATACTTTTAGCTGTATATTTAACAGTTTTTAAAAATCTGTTTACCTTTGCGATGAATTCTGAAAGTAAGCAAACTTGAATGTGAATGAATCAAGTAGCTCAAGTATTCATATCGCGTAGTGAGCTGTAAAAAACCGGATGGCAGTCTACTACTCCAATCGCATGAAAAACTAAATAAATAAAAAATAATGAAAGGGTTTGCTTTTACAAGGTGTGGATTAAATGCAATATTGTTAGATAAAGAGGGAAATTTTTTAACTTTCATATACTTTTTTCCATTATGACATCATTATTAGTATTATGACGTCAAAATGACGGGTTGGATGGCAGTCTACTACTCCGATCGCATGAAAAACTAACTAAATAAAAAATAATGAAAGGGTTTGCTTTCACAAGGTGTGGATTAAATGCAATATTGTTAGATAATTCGGGATATTTTTTAACTTTCATATACTTTTTCCACTATGACGTCATTATTAGTATTATGACGTCAAAATGACGGGTTACCTTCTAGTATATATATATTTTTAAAGTGTACATAACTGTTCAATAGTAAATTTTTCGGAGAAAAAAAAATCTTGTTTAAGATGTCATTTAAAAAAAATATTAACAACGTTACTTAGCATAAACTATACTCAAATTTAATGTATGAAAAAAATTATGTAAATATTGTAAATAGATAAAAGGGTTTAAATAACAGTACATTTTTTTTTCCTTTTCCACTATCGCATACGTCTTGTTCCCCTTCAAAGTGACGATTTCCTGCTTTCTAAGCGCTAACCCGTGCACGGGTTTTTGGCAGCCAAATGCATAAAGATGGCGCAGTCCGATTTCCTTACAATACAAGCTCGACTTCAACGCACGGCTGAATGAAAAGGCACTGCGTTGACGACTAGAGATGTATCGTGGAGATAACAACCCCTGAGTGTTGCTAGAGATGCGGCCTTTTGCAATGTGCCGTAATCCATCGTGAAAAAATAAAATAAAAGTAAGGGTGGAAAAATGAATGAGGCTTTTTGTCATACAAGGTGTTGGGCAATGGGAGACAAATAAGTGTCACATTATGATGGGAGGATGCAAACACGATTCATATGCATGAAACATTGTAACGGAGCTGACAAGGGGATTGTATGTATGGAAATGGCAGATTTCTTTGGAAAAGACAGTTACTTTCAGTTCAACTTTGGCATCCCAAGTATGGTACTATTTGACGTATGTTGACGTTACTAAATTCGCCAAATTTCGTAAGATGTATAAAGGCGATTTTAAATTTTTAATTTTGTGCCTTATAGCTACCTTTTTATTATTTTTCAGAGGACTGGTTCATTTGTCCTTTTCAGTGAACCAATTAAAATCTTTCAGTGACATACAGAAAAAAGAATATTAGAGTACGTTGCCAAGTTTGAACCATGCAGCTATACAATTGTAATGAGCAGCCAAAAAAAATTAAATCTTTTTACCTTTAATAATTTAAGTGTTATGAGCATTCTTTCTTAGGGGGTCCATATTACGCGGATCTCCCATATATATATATATATATATATATATATATATATATATATATATATATATATATATATATATATATATATATATATATATATATATATATATATATATATATATATGGGCTTGTGGTGGCTCTGTGGTACAGTGCGCAGGTTTTCGGTGCTGGGGGTGCTCGGATCGAATCCAGGCGTTCCACCACTAAACGCCTCTGCTTGTGTCGTCCCTTTATAGGGGGTAATGCTAGTCCGCTGTACTATGGCGGTAAGGATATTGTCCAAGAAACAGTCTGCTGCATTGGTGTATATATATATATATATATATATATATATATATATATATTTATATGGTTAGTATTTTGTTGTTGTTGTTCTTAATGTCCTATGGCTGGAAGTTCCATGTACATATAAGGTTCTAGCTTAATAGTGCGGCTCCTCTTTATAATAGCACCACAAGGGTCGTATTCCGACTTGGCTAGGTGCCACCAGCATTTTGACCGAGCACTCTCAGGGACGACATCTGGGGGCATCGTACATTCCCCACCCATTGACCTCATAGAAGGACTCTCCGGTCTACGGTTGGTACGTGCTCCTATCCGACCTAGACATGGAGGTATTGAACGACGCTTGTCCAGATTCGATCCGAGCAACCTCGGCACCGAAAGCCGACGCGCTACCACTTGTATACTTCGGGCGGTTTGTTTAAAAATCAGAGGCCATTTTCTTTTGGTAATATTTTTATAACGTAATGACTTTTATGCTTGTATGTACGGGAATTATTCGGTGCATAGATATGTAAATTAGAAAACAAATATTGTTAAAATATGACTTGGATGAATTACTTGGATGAATTACTTGGATGAGTCAAAACGGGAACACGCGACCTCGTAAAAGGTCCTCTAAATTTTTATTGTGTATTTCATGGAACTGTGTGTTTCTGCACTTGTAAAATATTAGTCAATGTGTCAGTGGCTCATCACTGTAAGAGCTCATATTGAACTAATCAAAAGCCCCCCCCCCCCATTTAATTTTAAATGTAATCCAGTCATTGTTTGAACGTGTTGTAATAACAGGGCATCTATTGTGACTGGGTTCATGTGTGAGTGTATAAGGATTTATCGCCTGTGTACATGTAATGAAGGGGTACAACAGATCTTCCAGCCCTAATTACGATATGGAGAGTTTTCTCGTAGTATTTCTCTAATGCAAGGTAAGAAAATACGCCTTTTTCAATTATTATTATTTTTTTTTGACATTTGAAAACAGACGCTAAATTGCAATGCACATATTTTTCAAAAATCATTTTATTTATTTAAACTTTTTTTAAGTTTTTTTAAATAACTTTTTTTAAGTTTGCATTTAAAATAATACTTTGAGGGTTATAAAATTTATATTACGAGAAAGATCCTAAAAATTTCTTTAAAATGAAATTTTTTTTGGGAATCTCTGCCTCCATTTCCTGATTTTTGGTGAATTTTTAAAGATTAAATTTTAGAATTTAATTTATTAAATGCCGATCACGTGATTTCTTTTTCTGGTACTTTCAATAAATTTATCGTCACGTGCATGACAACTAAATAGTATAAAAATATTTTTTTTCTTGCTAATGCGGCAGACGATTGGACATTATCCAAAAAAATATTAAAATACAGTAAAAGAAATGTTCTGCAAACTGTACTCTATTGACTGTACTATATTCTTTAGTATTCTTTATATTAGATTTAGTTTGAATATTTTCTTCCACATTATTTTGTCTGTAAAATTATCCTTTACGATTTTCTTATATATATATATATATATATATATATTTTACATCAATTGTATACATCGATCGTCGTATTTATCATATGATACATATATATATTTATTTTGTGGCATTAATTGCATACATTGACCGTTGTATTTAATTTGAATGTACTCCGTAGCGAAGTACGGAATTTCAGCTAGTATATATATATACATACAAAAGAATTAAGCAACGATAAGTAATCCTACGTTAATAACCCTGCAGTAGTTTCGTTACAAGAGATTACATGATTTTTTTTTTGCTTTATTTCTGCCTTATTTTTAACTTACCCAGATTCTGAGTCATTTAAAAAAACCATAAACCCATATGGTAAATGAAAAACGGAGATAAGGGTTTAAAAACCTAGAAATGGGAGCCTCGATGTCAGTTATTCCATGAGGGTGAAATGTCGATAGAAATAACCTTCGTTTTAAAACCACAGAATATGCCCTTATGTATTTATCTATTGCAGAATAAGCATTTTTGTACTAATCTGTTGCCTTGATGATGTGAGAACACATCTGTCTAGTTAACTGAAATTACTAAATGATTTGCTAAATTAGATTACTAAATTTGCCAATTGCGTATTTGCCTTGATGATGTGAAAACACATCTGTCAAGTTTACTAAAATTGCTAAATGATTTGCTAAATTTGATTACTAAATTTGCCAATTGCCTATTTGTCTTAATGATAATTAATTGACGATCTGCGACGTCAATTAATTATCATGTTACTTAATTGTCATGTTACGTCATGCGACGTCAATTAACTATCATGTTACATTGACACTTGATCAACCTAGGATGCATTCTGTAGTTGAATACAAGGGTAACTTACCCCATTAGCAAATGAGATTGGATTTCAAAAATGAAATTGTCCCTACAAATAAACTTTATTCAAGCATTTTAGAGAATTGTCATGATAGCTTAAACTCGGGATCATTTATAATTGTTTTATTTTTGGCACTGTAAATAAGTACATTATAAAGTTGGGATTATGTTAAATGATGTTTGTGTGACGATATTCTTTTGCGGTTCCATATTTTAACCAGTCTCGGAGAGAACTTTCTTCAAACGCAATAAATGAACGCTCTAAATCGCATTATATTGCATTATTCTGCTTTACACGTAATACCATGTAATTTACTATTCGGCAAAAATAGGATTACTTTAAATTCTCAAAAGAAATTCCTCTTTCTAAAGCCAGAAATTTATGTCACACGGTGCTAAAAAACATTTATTCTCTCTAAATTGCTCTTTGTGCAGTGATTATAAGTGGCATAATCTATTACAAAGACTTAGGGAGTTTCTCTAAAACAGTTTCCCAAAATGTGTTTCTTAAATTGAAGGGTTCCGCGAGACAGAATATGCTTATAGTCTATTTGCGTTGATGATATGAAAACACATCTGTCTTGTTCACTGAAATTGCTAAATGATTTGCTAAATTTGATTACTAAATTTGCCAATTGTCTATTTGCCTTGATGATGTGAAAACACATCTGTCTAGTTGACTGAAATTACTAAATGATTTGCTAAATTTGATTACTAAATTTGCCGATTGCCTATTTGCCTTGATGATGTGAAAACACATCTGTCTAGTTGACTGAAATTGCTAAATGATTTGCTAAATTTGATTACTAAATTTGCCAATTGCCTATTTGCCTTGATGATGTGAAAACACATCTGTCTAGTTGACTGAAATTGCTAAATGATTTGCTAAATTTGATTACTAAATTTGCCAATTGCCTATTTGTCTTGATGATATGAGAACACTTCTGTCTAGTTTACTGAAATTACTAAATGATTTTCTAAATTTGATTACTAAATTTGCCGATTGCCTATTTGCCTTGATGATGTGAAAACACATCTGTCTTGTTTACTGAAATTGCTAAATGATTTGCTAAATTTCATTACTAAATTTTCCTATTGCCTATTTGCCTTGATGATGTGAAAACACATCTGTCTTGTTTACTGAAATTGCTAAATGATTTGCTAAATTTGATAACTAAATTTGCCGATTGCCTATTTGCCTTGATGATGTGAAAACACATCTGTCTTGTTGACTGAAATTAATAAATCATTACTTTCCGTAGTTGAGAAATCAACGCAATTTTTGGATGCAAAATCCTCTCAACATAAGAGAAAAGCCAAAAGGACTTATCCGAGCAGATTAAGAGAATTTAACTGAAATAAGGTCAAATAGTCAGTTGAAGGCGAAATTTAAAGCAGTTTCGCTAACAATATTCTTGTCAGATGTATTCGATGAATATCCAAACTTAGAAAAACAGGCTGTTCATATTCTGTTGCCCTTTGAAACCACTTGTTTGTATGCAGCTCGATTTTCAGGATATGCTGGGATAAAATCTATAGAAAAACAGAATGTACGCCGCACCAGATATGCGAATTCAATTATCGACCATAACGCAAAATTTTAAGAGGATCGTGGAATCAAAGAAACATCAGCTTTCTTTTTAGTTTTTAAAATTTATTTTTGATTTACACTGATATTTTTGTTTCGAAAAATCACTATTATTTGTTCTTATGTAGAACTTTTTCATGATTTGTTGTTTACTTCAATAAAATTTAAGTATTAAAACACTATTTATTTCATTCACTATCACATTAAATGTAGTGAAAAAAAGGGGTCTATCTATAAAAAAGTGTAGATTGTTCCGAGAACTTTAAAAAAATGTTCTGGAGGTTACGCGATCAAAAAAGTTTGGGAAACAACGCTCTAAAATGAAGAATAAAAAGTTAAATCATGCCTACAACTAATTCTTATGCTCAAGGTAGCCTAATGGTAGCGCGTCGGCTTTCGGTACCGAGGGTGCTCGGATGGAATCCCGACAAGCGCCATTAAATAATTCCTTGTCTGGTCCGGATAGGGCACGTTCAATCTGTAGACCAAAAGTCCCTCTATGAAGTCAGAGAGGGTGGGAC
>OU015499.1:160930633-161003133 GCA_907164885.2 Dolomedes plantarius
AGAACTGGACCGTCCACGATTGACCGTTTAAGGATTCCTCTTCCAAACTTCCTCAACAACACTTCCTCAAATTGCTGCGGATTTGAATGCGGGGGGCATCAACAAGTGTCAGCGTGCGAACTGTTCGACGGACCGTTATTGATGTGGGATTTCGGTCCCACTCGTGAATCGTTGTTGACCGCACGGCCCAAAGCTTTATGCCTCGCCAACACCTCCTTTGGGCCGTTGATGACTGGAAACACGTTGCCTAATCTGGCGAGTCTCGTTTCTAATTTTATCGTGCGTATGGACGTGTAAGTGTATGGAGACAACCTAATGAATATATGGATCATACGTGTCAGTAGGCGACTGTTCAAGATGGTGGAGCCTCTGTGATGGTATGGGGTGTAGCAGTTGGCGTGATATGGGACCTCTGATACGTCTGGAGGCGACTCTGATAGATGACAGGTACATAAGCATCCTGTCCTATCATCTACACCCGTTCGTGTCCATTGTGCATTCCTGTGGACTTGAACAATTCCTGAAGGACAATGCGACACCCCACACGTCGAGAGTTGACAACGAGTGGCTCCAGGATCACTCTTCTGACTTTAGACACTTTCACTGTCCACCTAAATCCCCAGACATTAGCATTATTGAGAATATCCGGGATGCCTTGCAACGTACTGTTCAAAGGAGATCTCCACCCTCGCACTCCTATGGATTTGTGAGATGCAGTGCCGGATTCATAGTGTGAATTGCCTCCAGGATACCTTCAGACATTAATCGAGTCCATGCCATTAATCGAGTCCAGTAATGTTCTGGCATTTCTGCGTGCTCGTGTTGAGCCTACACGATATTAGGCAGGTGTACCAGTTTTTCTGGTTTTTCAGTATATATATATATATATATATATATATATATATATATATATATATATATATATATATATATATATATATATATATATATATATATATATATATATATATATATATATATATATATATATATATATATATATATATATATATATATATACAGTGGAATCTCGATCAATCGTCTTTCCGTATGTGTCGTTCATTTTATCCAGTCCCAACGATCATATTGCTTTGTTATGTTTCCGCATCTATCGTTTTCCCGCATTTATCGTTCATTTCAATCGGTCTCTTGAAAAACGATAGATCGAGATTCCACTATATATATATATATATATATATATATATATATATATATATATATATATATATATATATATATATATATATATATACAGTGCGCAAACAGAAAAATTTTCCGAGCATTGCTTCATTTATTATGAATTTTTGAACTTTGCACGAATTTATGACGCACCCTGTATATATACATGAGCCAAATACCTCTGACTCACTGACTTATCACTGTATCTCTTGACCCATAAGGCCTAGGAAGCTGATATTTTGCGTTGTGGTACTTCAGATCCCCTGGGTTTGTGGCGGCCCTGTGGTACAGCGCTCTGGTTTTCGGTGCTGAGGGTACAGGGATTGAATCCCGGCGTTGCGCCACTGAAAGCCCCCGTTTGTGTCGTCCTTTCATAGGGGGGAATTCTAATCCGTCTATATGGTGCCCCCATAATAAAATGGCCAGCAAAAACTGCGGTGTACTACGGCGGTAAGGATATTGTCCAAGAAACCGTCTGCCGCATTGGAAAAAGGAAAAAAAAATTCAGATGCCCTAGGTGGTCATTAAGATTTTAAAAACACCTTTAAAGTTGTTGTTGTTGTTTCTAAAGTTCCATACCATGTTCATATAGTTTTCGAAATGAAGTGTACGACTCCGATAGTAAGTATCATACTTACTCCGATAGTAGCTAAACTTTCTTGAACACTTATTCCAGTATGAATAACGTTCAAATTGCTCTATTTTAGTGTTTTGGTTTGTTCACAAATAAAGCAAATAAGTCCTATCATACAATGTAATTTATCCATTACACAGCTAAACTGTCTTTAACATCTATAACAATATTAATACCGTTCAAAAGACTCAGTTTTTCTGTTTTGGTTTGTTCACAAATAAAGCAAATATGTCTTATCATACAATGTATTTTAACCATTACAAAGTTAAATTGTTTTTAACATCAATAACAATTAAAATAACAATATAACTACCGTTCAAAAGACTCAATTTTTCTATTTTGGTTTGTTTACAAATGAAACAAATAAGTCCTATCATACAATGTAATTTATGAACCACAAAGGTTGGAGTTCGTCTTATCTAGTTGCCACTTCAATTTTCACCGAGCACCCCCCCCCCCCCAGGGCCGACATTTGGGGGGCTCGCACCCTATCTCAACCTCTCCGACATCTTATAGGGACCTTCTTGTCTACAGATTTATTGTGACGATATTCAGCCCAGGTATTTAATGATGCATGTCGTGATTCGATCCGAGCACCCTCAGCAACGAAAACCGACGAACTACCACATGGCTATCTCCAACCCTTAAAGGTATTAAAATAGAGGTTCAAATTACCAAAATAAATAAGTAATAAATACATATTTAACGCCAGATCATTGTCGTTCAATTGCGGGGTGAACTTGTCTGAGAAATGGCAACACTTTACGGCTAAAGTTAGTGTAAATTAAATGAAGCAAATTACATAATGGAGGATACTTATATAATGGAGGATATTTATCTAGTCACTGATAAAGTGTTAGTAGTCAAAGAGATCTGAGAGTTCATTGCATATGATAACACAAATACAATACGTACCTTATTAATTCTTGCGGGAAGTGCAAATCTCTTTGTTCAGAAAATCATTCGAACAACTTCTTAGTGTATTCAAATACTTTATCTCACTGTCAGAGTTTCAGAGAATAAGATACAAGGTAAGTAATAAATTTAAACAATACAATGATAGAACAGCAAAGCTCTATAACCTTTCAGTTCCACATAATAAATATAAGCACACCGTTTCATTTAAACAGGTGTAGAACTCAGCCTGCTTGCTTCTGAACGTGTCCAATTTTACAGGTTTCCCGCACGTAACCAAAATTTTTATTGAATCATTAATTCAGGAAGACCGCAAATTAAAGCTTAGTGAAAGGGATAAAGCATTCAAAACGAGTCAGGCTATTACAATATTTGCATTTTACAGACAATGTATCACCGTTACTGTGTTGAGATACATAATAAGCTAATCATGTCATAGAGGCACCTTAATTGTTGAAATCTGACCGTCAGAGGAATTTGACACATGCATAATTTCGCAGAGGGGATTGTTATTTAAATTGTATGTTAATGGCATCACGAACTAACACGCGAGAGCACTTTTACTAGTGACTTACAATTCGTAGGGTTGAAAAGCTTCCGGTTTCCATTTTTTGAAATATAAAAAGTGCTAAATTATACAACACATAATTTAGCACACTTTCACGTTTTTCCATGGGCATGGGAAAATACTAACAATTTTTTTTTCGTATCACATGTTTACTCTCCATTGAAGCGAGTAAAGCAAAACAAACCGTCCGCTTTTGACACAAAAGAAAGGAAATGGCGGTGCGTTGAACTTTTTTGACGGGAAAATTTTGCATCACTTCGAAAGTCTTTTCATGCTTTTTTTTTGTTTCGTTTTTGGCACGTTTGAATAAAGTTTTACAAAACTGAATGCGAAAGCCGAGCTTTAATGATATGTCTAATTTTGAGATTTCTGTCGGCTGCTCTCTGATGTAAATATTTTTTTAAGCAGAGAAACGAGAAACTGGTGTCAAAATTTTCATTTCAATTTCAGTTAGATTCGCATTTATTGTTTTACACTACAATATGTGGAAGTCAACGACCGTTTAAAATGCATCTCTCCGAATTTGGTTTCTACATAGATAAAGCAAATACGTCCTATCACAAAGATAAAACTCAATTCATTTTATTTATAACAGAACTAATTTTTCATTAACCTCTGTAGCAACATATCTACAGTTTAAAATGCTGTCTTTTTCTGATTCGTTTTGTGCATATATAAAGCAAATGGCTTATTATGAAGATAAAATATGATGCATTTTATCCATTACTAAGCTAAATTTTCTTTAACACCTATTCTAGTATGAATACCGTTCCAATTGCTCTATTTCTGTGTTTTGGTTTGTTCACAAATAAAGCTAATAAGTCCTATCATACAATGTAATTTATCCGTTACACAGCTAAACTGTCTTTAACATCTCTAACAATATTAATACCGTTCAAAAGACTCAATTTTTCTATTTTGGTTTGTTCACAAATAAAGCAAATAAGTCCTATCATACAATGTAATTTATCCATTACACAACTAAACTGTCTTTAACATCTGTAACAATATTAATACCGTTCAAAAGACTCAATATTTCTATTTTGGTTTGTTCACAAATAAAGCAAATAAGTCCTATCATACAATGTAATTTATCCATTACACAGCTAAACTGTCTTTAACATCTATAACAATATTAATACCGTTTAAAGGACTCAATTTTTCTATTTTGGTTTGTTCACAAATAAAGCAAATACGTCCTATCATACAATGTAATTCATCCATTACACAGCTAAACTGTCTTTAACATCTATAACAATATTAATACCGTTCAAAGGACTCAATTTTTCTATTTTGGTTTGTTCACAAATAAAGCAAATAAGTCCTATCATACAATGTAATTTATCCGTTACACAGCTAAACTGTCTTTAACATCTGTAACAATATTAATACCGTTCAAAAGACTCAATATTTCTATTTTGGTTTGTTCACAAATAAAGCAAATACGTCCTATCATACAATGTAATTCATCCATTGCACAGCTAAACTGTCTTTAACATCTATAACAATATAAATACCGTTCAAAGGACTCAATTTTTCTATTTTGGTTTGTGCACAAATAAAGCAAATACGTCCTATCATACAATGTAATTCATCCATTACACAGCTAAACTGTCTTTAACATCTATAACAATATTAATACCGTTCAAAAGACTCAATATTTCTATTTTGGTTTGTTCACAAATAAAGCAAATAAGTCCTATCATACAATGCATTTTAACCATTACAAAGCTAAACTGTCTTTAACATCTATAACAATATTAATACCGTTCAAAAGACTCAATATTTCTATTTTGGTTTGTTCACAAATAAAGCAAATAAGTCCTATCATACAATGCATTTTAACCATTACAAAGCTAAACTGTCTTTAACATCTATAACAATATTAATACCGTTCAAAAGACTCAATTTTTCTATTTTGGTTTGTTCACAAATAAAGTAACCGAGCTTAGCTGTGTAATGGATAAATTGCATTGAATTTTATTTACGAAGTAAGAAGTGAGTGTTTTTACTGAAATTTTCAAATTTATACCGATACATTACGCTCAAGCTTACACCACTCATTAAGTTTCAATGAGTTTTTGCATTTTTTCCACGTTTTTATTAACTCGCTATCTTGTTTGTTTGTTTGTGTGTGTGTTTGTCCAGTACAAATCTTGCAATCAATTTTTAACTAACTTCCCTAATAGCTAGACATTTGAAACTTTTAGAATAGCTCAGAACACGATGACAATACATTTTTTAGCCATATTCAAGCAGATTTTAATTCATTTTCAGTTAATTTTGTTTTGTAGAATGGTGCAGCCATTTATTGGCCGGGACGGGAACGAAAAGTTAAACGCGAGTTAACTTCCCATTAACTTCATATTATTTCAAGTTTATGGGATAATTCATCAAAAAATTTTTTAAAAAGTATTTGTTAATACATAGAATTGTCAATTTTATATGATTAAACAGAAAATTTAAACACAAGGTATATAAAAAGTTCTTTTTATCTTGTAATTATTAGGATGTTAAAACATGAGGTATATTTCTACACCTATTTAAATTTTAAAACACCCAAAAATATTGACACTAGGAAAATCAAATTAATGAAAATAAATTAAATTTTTTACACACACTGTAATATATAATAAAATTTCATTTAATTTTAATGATACCCTCGGGCCGAATTTTAAGTCGACATTTTATGTAAAAAGGGAGTCCTATAATCCGAAAAATAAGTAAGTAATCTCTTTAATTTCTCACATTTTCCTTTTTATATCATTACATGCGTTTTTACATCTTTACATCTTTTTACATACATTTGAATATACCGGGTGCGTCATAAATTCGTGCAAAGTTCAAAAATTCGTAATAAAAGAAATAATGCTCGGAAAAATTTTCTGTTTGCGCGAATAGGATCAGAGGGACATTGGATTTTTTTCCATGTAAAAAAGAAGTGTTTCTAAAAGTAACCGAAAGAGGGCGCTTTTGCGTGACCACGCTAAGCCTGTATTGCGGGAAAGACATGCGTTACCTGTTGTCACCTTCATGCAGGATGGTGCTCCGCCCCACATTTCACGTGATGTCAAGACGTTCCTGTTGGAATATTTCACTGAAGACCGAGTTCTATAATTCGCGGTTATAAGGTTCAGTGGCCCTCACGGTCACCAGACTTGACCCCGATAAATTTTTAGTTCGGGGGATGCTTAAAGACTCGTGTGTACGGGGGCTCCACAAACACTTTGGTGGAACTGAAAAATGTCATTCGACAGACAGTCGCTGCCATCGATGCTACAATCCGCTGTAATGGGCTTAGTGACGCGCGTCACTTGCCTATTATCTTGTGCTGGTAGTAATGTTGAACATCTGTTACTTTAAAATAAATGTAAAAAGTAAACGATAGAAATAAACAAAATTGAAAATCAAGCATAGACTGCTAAATCACTATAACATAAAACTTATCCTGCAAAGAAAACATTTTCAATAGAGGATAGCGCAGAAGATTCATATCCCCATAATGAAAAAAACAAATAAATAATCCAACAGATATAGATAAAAAATTATACTAAAATAGACAAAAAACAAACAGAAATCAAGCACTCTGGGCATCCACGCACCAACGGCAAGATTCTGTATAAGTGCCGGAACTGAACCATAAAACAACAGAGGTAACCGACAGGTCTCGTCATCAGGGAGCCTAACCATATCAGAATGAAAAGTGAGTTGTGTTTGTCTTTTCATTTTCTTCTTGACTAATTGCTTCTTTGGGGGACTCGGGGCTTTGGGATGTCTTTTGGGCTTACCTGCATTCTATTCAGACAGTTCCCCTTGAGGTAATTGACATGGTTAGGCTCCCTGATGACGAGACCTACAGAATCTTGCCGTTGGTGCGTGGATGCCCAGAGTGCTTGATTTCTGTTTGTTTTTTGTCTATTTTAGTATAATTTTTTTATCTATATCTGTTGGATTATTTATTTAAAATAAATGCACAGTCTCGTGTTATTGTGATCTATTTGATTTTCTGTTTGAGTTTGCCTGATTTGCATAAAACGTCTCCGTATGATGCGTGAGCGCCCTCTTTCGGTTACTTTTGGAAACTTTTTTCTTTTTGACATGGAAAAAATACCAATGACTCTCTGATCTTATTGGCGCAAACAGAAACATTTTCCGAGCGTTACATCTTTTATTACGAATTTTTGAACTTCGCACGAATTTATGACGCGCTTTATGACGGCCGGTATTTTAGCTAACGAAACGTTATTAACGTGGCTGAAGGAAAAACTGACAACCAAATCAGCTCCCTAGATTTCCATGGTCTGATGGCCAATTAGCATCATTCTACATAATGAAATGTGTAGAAGAAGAATGCCTCAAAATTACCTATCTTCATAATTGTGCCGATGGATTTCCCAATTCCTGTTTTATCATGAGTTTAAAACGTGATGTTTTACGGCGACGAAAAATCAAAATTTAAAATAAATTCAATAGCTTTGATTACGAACATTTATTTTCCTTTCTGCCCGAATAGAAATTATATTTAATCGAATCAAACTAGAAAGTCGGTTGTTAATCTAAACGAGAATTCGGCTGGTTCGTTAGTCAAGTAAAGTATGTATTATACCACGGGGCTGGTAATAGGGTTCACGAAAGATTAAAGACGAACATTTTAACGCATAAAGGATCCAAACTGCCGTGAAATTTAATCTCCATGGCAGATCTGCAATGCTTTTCCTTTTTTTTTCTTTTAAGTGCTAAGGTGCTATTCTTTACAAATGCGGTTAAATCGTTGATCGTAGTGTCATTATATTTTTACGTCACGTTTCACGAAATTTGCAGTAGCAATCCAGTTTGGCGCATTTGCGGACTGTATCATATCCGTCATATTAACCCTTTTTTCCTTCATTAACTAAATTTCAATCGAAATTTCACTATAGATAATAAAGTGTTAATGGGTCGCGGACGTTTCACTGAGGAAGAAGTTTTAAAATCGATACAAAATCGATTAAAATATAAAACACAACGTATTCGGGAAAAAAGGAAGTGAATCAGATTATAAATTATAAGAAGCTGAGAAAAAAAATAATACAGGTAGTCCCTTCTAACGAAACTACCGCGGGTTATTAACGTAGGATTACTTAATCGTAGCTTACCTCTTTTGTATGATTATACTAGGGTTGCTACGCATTTAGTATATATATATATATATATATATATATATATATATATATATATATATATATATATATATATGTATATGTGTGTGTGTGTGTGTGTGTGTGTATATATATATATGTATATATATATATATATACATATATATATATATATATACATACATATATATATATACACACACATATATATATATATATATACACATATATATATATATATATATATATATATATATGTGTGTGTGTGTATATATATATATATATATATATGTGTGTGTGTGTATATATATATATATATATATATGTGTGTGTGTATATATATATATATATATGTATATATATATATATATACATATATATATATATATATATATACATTCATATATATATATATACACACACACATATATATATATATACACACACATATATATATATATACACATACATATATATATATATATATATATATATATATATATATATATATATATATATATATATATATATATATATATACTAGCCGAGCTTCGGCCAGCTACGCTCAGGCCATCCGTCCACCAGGCTTTGAATTGATTGAGTGAGAGGGAGAATTTTCATAAGAGGCTCTATTAATTTGCAGTCTCCCCCCCCCCACCCCACAAAAAGAAAAATTTGTTATTCGTATTAACACCCACCACCACCTGGTATGATATGAGCATACCTGCATTACAAAAAGATAAATTTTCATGTGCCAGTCTGGAACTGAATTTTAATGGAACAGCATTAACCTCCTGAGATTCGAGCAAAATAAAATTTTAATATTTTTTATAATTATAGTTTATTAAAACAAATGAACTTTAAAAAAGCTTGTTTTTCAAGAAATTAATGAATTTAAATTTTTTAATATTTCAGGTGTGCACATCCATTTTATTGGATGCTGAGGTCATAAACACGATAAATAATGACAATCCCGCGCAAAAACATTTAAACAAAAAACTTTATTTAGGTAAACTAATAAACTTTATGAAGTTAATACTAAGTTAATTATTGAATTTTAAACTAAAATTTAATTAAAAGTTAATTATTGAATTTCTAATAGTTCTAAAAGTGTATTACTAATAGTTAATAGCAGTTAATTACCCACCAATTTACATTAAGATTCATGAAAAACTTTAAAACAATTTCTTTCAGCAGCCATACTCAAAAACATTTTGCAAACTGTACCATTAAAAGCCGTAAAGTAAAAATGTCAAATTGTGGAATAATTGTTTACCAAAATCAATTTAAAAACTAAACAGAGTATAAATAACGTAATAAAAAAAGCATGGGAAATGTTATTAAAAAAATGAATAAAAAGAAAACCCAATAAAAAAAATATAAATTCATAAGTTCTCAGAATTCAGCTAGATCTAGCCTGTCATCATTGGAGCAAAAAAACCTGAAAAGTTAAAACATAAAATATACACATTTATAATAAACCACTGAAAGCTCAAAAGTAAAAATCTCAATTTTATTACCCAAAATCAATTTAAAAACTAAACACAGTATAAATAAAAATATAAAATAAAGCAATCGTTGCCATTCTGAAAGCAAACGATAATCAAAATTGATGCGCCTTATAAAATAAAATTATTTAACACAAATATAAATAACAAAAAATAGTTATATACTGTGCTACCAACCAAGCCACTACATATAAAAAATAGAACCAAAAGAATAGAATGCTACTAATTCAGTCACCAATAATACAAGAAATTATTTTAAATCGTAGTAAGCAATGAAAAACATTATACACACTCCAATAATAGCAAAACAAAACATGATGGTAAAATAGGTCTTGTCAGTGATTCATTTTTTAGTGAGAATCACGCTGTGTTTACGTTTTGTTCGGTGGAGTATGCATTTAGAATTGAAATATCTCTAAAACTATTAAAGTAACAGAATAAGTGAACGCAGAAAAAATTTCAGTTTTTAAAGCTCTTTCCAAATATGCAACATTTATGTACTTTGATGAAAAAAAAAAAAAATACATCGATTTCGACATTTTCAAATATGGCCGAATTTAGTAATGGAAGCCCGGTTCTCCCGGAATTGTGACACGAAAGACATAGCATTTGCTTTATTTATATAGATGTATCTTTATATAAATAAATAAATATATATATATATATATATATATATATATATATATGTATGTCAAAATTTTGACGCATCTTAGCACTTTTCTGTTTAACCTGTCCAAGCGGTAGACTGGGTTTGGCGCGATGTCAAAATTATAACTCACGAGGACGGACGGGCAGACAGTTTTAGCGTCTGAAATTTTCCTTTCTGCAGGACCGTTATGGAGGACATATATTTTGAATTATTTATTATAAAAAGTTACTGTAAGATATATAATTAAAAGATAAAAAGAGCTTTTTATATACCATGTTATTAAGTTTTCTGTTGAATAATATAAAATTGACAATTCTATATATTAATAAATACTTTTTTAAAATATTTTTGATGAATTATCCCATCCACTTGAAAGAAAATGAAGTTAATCGGAAGTTAACTCGCGTTTCACTTTTCGTTCCCGTCCCGGCCGATAGAGGGCTGCACCAGTCTACAAAACAAAATTAACTGAAAATTAATTTCATTCTGCTTAAAGATGGCTAAAAGTATCAAAAGAATGCATTGTTATCTCGTCTTGAGCTATTCTAAAAGTTTCAAATGTCTAGCTTGTCGGGAAGTTAGTTAAAAATCAATTGCAAGATTTGTACCTGACAAACACACACACAAACAAACAAAAAAAGCGAGTTAATAAAAACATGGTAAAAATCAGAGAGATAGCGTATAATTAAGCAAGAATATTACCGTATATTTAAGTAGGAATTATACATTTAAGCGTAAAATTAATTTCATAGTTCTGCGCGCAAGCCAGAATACAGGAAAAATACTTAAAAAACAAGGTATATCTAAAGCATTTTAAAAAATATTTAAAATTATTTTGAGAGTTGAAAATTTGCTTATTAAAATAACTATATCAATTTATCCTATACATAAAATTTGGAAAAATTGGGAGTAAATTGAAACAGTAACAAAGAGTCAAAAAGTTTGAAAGTATGCCTTATTTCCTCGACTTAAGGGCCATGAGTCCCCTTAAATTGTGACCAGTCATGACTTGCACCAATTACATAAACAGAATATTTTGAATTATTTATAATAAAAAATTACTGTAAGATATATAAAAGGAACATTTTTCGGCTGGCAATATTTCAATGTTTTCCGTAACTAAAAAAACGGGAAGTGAAGCTCCCTTTGCAAGAAAATTTAATTTCCAGATTTTGGTAGACTAACCAGTTACGTGTAACGTCTTTACGCAACGAAAAGAAACTTGTAAAAAAATTGCATTTAATTTTTTTTATAGAATGACGTGTTATGCAAGACATAGTGAAAATGATGAATCAAGAATTACGAAGTTCCGTTTTCGTGTTTGTTAGTTTGGCATAATGCGATAATGAAGATAAAACTACTTACTTCAGACATGACAAGGCGGAACTTTAACAGCATTAAAATTCTTTTATTTTCTTATGAACTTTCACTTCATTACTCAGAACTGATTTTACTCAACAAAAGCATTTCCTACGTTGGCTGAAAATTTAAAAAAAAATGCATTTTTAATAATTCATGATGTGTATTTTTGAAGGTAGCGTAAGATGGGGTTACTTTGAGACGGATTTTAAGTTTTTATTACCATGTTTTTATTAACTTGCTTTCTTGTTTGTTTGTGTGTTTATCCGGTACAAATCTTGCAATCGATTTTTAACTAACTTCCCGACTAGCTAGACATTTGAAACTTTTAGAATAGCTCAGAACACGATGACAATGCATTTTTAAAACACTTTTAGCCATCTTTAAGCAAAATTGAATCCATTTTCAGTTAATTTTGTTTTGTAGACTGGTGCAGCCATCTATCGGCCGGGACGGGAACGAAAAGTGAAACGCGAGTTAACTTCCAATCGACTTCATTTTCTTTCGATCGGATGGGATAATTCATCCAAAAAAATTTAAAAAAGTATTTATTAATACATAGAATTGTCAAGTTTATATGATTCAACGGAAAATTTAAAAACATGGGATATAAAAAGTTCTTTTTATCTTGTAATTATTTATTGTTAAGCGCTATATTTTATACGAAAAGAGTCAAAAGTCAAGAATATGTCACTCATTTCCATTTTCATAATTTGAGGAGCTGAAAGTGTTAGTACATGAGTACATCGGTATCAGTGGCGTAGCGAGCATAACTGGCGCCCGGGGCACGATACCTTTGTGGCGCCCCCCCCCCCTTAAAAACATATAGTAATATAATATATAGACCCTATATTGGAGCCCCCCGATAAACATATAATAACATAATATATAGACCTTATATTGGCACTCCCCCCCGAAAAGCATATAGTAACAAAATATATAGACCTTATGTTGGTGCCCTCCCCTAAAAACATATAGTAATATAATATATAGACCTTATATTGGCGCCCCCCGCACAAAATAATATAGTAATATAATATATATACCTTATATTGGCGCCCTCCCCGAAAAACATCTAGTAATATAATATATAGACCTTATATTGGGGCCCTCCCCTGAAAAACATATAGTAATATAATATATAGACCTTATATTGGCGCCCCCCGCACAAAATAATATAGTAATATAATATATATACCTTATATTGGCGCCCTCCCCGAAAAACATCTAGTAATATAATATATAGACCTTATATTGGGGCCCTCCCCTGAAAAACATATAGTAATATAATATATAGACCTTATATTGGCGCCCCCCGCACAAAATAATATAGTAATATAATATATATACCTTATATTGGCGCCCTCCCCGAAAAAGATATCGAAATATAATATATAGACCTTATATTGGCGCCCCCCCCCGCACAAAATAATATAGTAATATAATATATATACCTTATATTGGCACCCTCCCCGAAAAACATATAGTAATATAATATATAGACCTTATATTGGGGCCCTCCCCTGAAAAACATATAGTAATATAATATATAGACCTTATATTGGCATCCACCTCGAAAACATATAGTAATATAATATATGGATCTTACATTGGCGCCCCTCTGCGAGTGGCGCCCGGGGCATGACAGACCCCCTTGCCCCCCCTTTGCTACGCCACTGATCGGTATCCGTACATGCATGTCTACCTGTACTAGCTTGGAAGACAGTGTACACGTGCTGTTGTTACTAACTGCGCCTGACCAAATATATCTTAATCTGGAAATTGCAGGCCAAAGGGATGCGAATGCTGGCTATTGGGTACCAGGTGGTATTTCCACCACAATTTCCACCGAGCACCCAAGGAGCGACATCTAGCAGGCCCGTACCCTCCTACACCCTTACAAACCCCACTGAGGGACATTCGGTCGACGTGTCTATACCCGGCATAGGCACGACAGCATTCAGTGTTTTTGTCTATTTATTCCGTTGTTATGCACGTGACGCAAAATTAGTTTAAAGTGTGACAAAAAGAAAAGAAACCAAGTGTTCGGCATTTAAATTCTAAATATAAACCTTTAAAAATGCACAAAAAATCAGAAAAGGGAGGTAAAAATTCGAAAAAGATCTCATTTTAAAGGAATGTTTTAGATCTTTCTCGTGATATAAATTTTATAACCCTCAAATTATTATTTTAAATGCAAACTTAAAAAAAGTTATTAAAACAGCTTAAAAATTTAATTTTAAAAAATCTAAGAAGAATTTTTCAAAAATCTTTCTTAGTGCACCCCTACACCATAAGAAGAATCGCCATGCAACATGTCAGCCCATTAGGTCCAGCGATTTGGTCTGTGCGTTGTCAGTGAGTCAGTTACGGAACTGTTTTATATATATAGATAAGCAATCATTTTCGGCATAAATACCTTTAACTCAATTTTTTTTTCTATTTCTTTTAATATACATACATATTTTCTCTTGAATTGAAAATATATAGTTAACATATTACAGTACTAAAGTGAAATATTTCGCAGAATTTATTTTTTTTTTTGTATTCGGCAGTTAAAGGACAAAATAACCCATTTTTTTTTCTTACTTTGAAACAACTAAGTACCACAAGAAAATAAATTTTGTATCTCGGATTTGGATTCCCTTAAATGGAAACATCAAAGTTTGAAGAAAAAAAAATTGTGCCTGATTCTCTTCATTAGAAACATCCAAATTTAAATTAAAAAAAATAAATGTTTTGTCCCGGATTCCCTTAATTGGAAAAATCGAAGCCAGAAAAAAAAAAAATTATGTCCTGGATTCTCTTAAATTGGAACCTCTGAATCAACCTTGAAATTTGATTTTAAGGTTCGTATGAGTCGATCTTTAACCCATATATGTTAAAAAGGGAACATGTGTGATGGATTAAACATTTTAATTCTTTTGGCACAAATTCGCCCGTCGCCGAGCACAAAATTGACTTGATTTTGATGGATCACATCCTTATTTCAGATTTAATTTGGACAGATTTGCGCTCATCTGACAAAAATTAATGAGTGATTATTTTAAAAATTAAATAAACATTAAAATTCATTGCTTATCTATTCCTTTCGTAATATATATTTTTTTCCAATTGCAAGCAATAACATTCATAAGGGTAACATAATAAGGTAAACATTCATAAGCAAACAGGAACGTAGGGGTAGCTCAATGCCCTAGGATCCAGATATCGTCTGCAAAGATCAGTGTCTCACTAGTCTGGAGTTGGGAAATGTCCGTGACTTGTGGTCGATCACAAACAGTACAAAAAAAATGACGTCATCAAAGCGTCTAGAATTTTCTAGCTGCTCGGATGTTTAGCCAATCAGTCGTCACCCTTTAGCCCTCTAATGGTACAGTGGTTTGAGACTAAATAGATAGTACACGGGTCGGATACAACCTGATGTCTTTTTTTGATGACGTTTTTGGTGGAAATAAGTACTCAATAAGCATTTTTGCTGTATAATAACATTTATTGGTAATCTATATACATAAAACAGTTCCGTAACTGACTCATTCATTCACTGACTGACTGACATACAACGCACAGACCAGACCGCTGGACCTAAAGGGCTGAAATTTTGCATGGAGATTCTTCTAATAGTGTAGGGGTGCACTAAGAAAGATTTTTCAAAAATTCTTCTTAGATTTGTTTAAATTAAATTTTTAAGCTGTTTTTTAAACTTTTTTTAAGTTTGCATTTAAAATAATACATTGAGGGTTAAAAAATTTATATCACGAGAAAGATCATAAAAATTCCTTCAAAATGAGATCTTTTTCGAATCTTTACCTTCCTTTTTTGATTTTTGGTGAATTTTTAAAGATTCATTTTTAGAATTTAATTTATTAAATGTTGATCACGTGATTTCTTTTTCTGATAATTTAAATAAATTTATCGTCACGTGCGTAACAACTAAATAGACAAAAAAATATTTTTTTTCTTTCTAATGCAGCAGACGATTGGATATTATCCAAAAAAAAATAAATATCCCTTACGATTTTTTTATAAATATATATATATATATTTATTTTACATCAATTGTATACATGGATCGTCGCATTTATTATAAATATATATATTTATTTTTTTGACATTAATTGCATACATTTACCGTTGTATTTAATTTGAATGTACTCCGTAGCGAAGCACGGGTTTTCAGCTAGTATAAATATAAAACATTTCCGTAACTGACTCACTGACTGACATACAACGCACAGACCAAACCGCTGGACCTAAAGGGCTGGCATTTTGCATGGCAATTCTTCTAATAGTGCAGGGGTGCACTAAGAAAGATTTTTCAAAAATTCTTCTTAGATTTTTTTAAAATTAAATTTTTAAGCTGTTTTTTTTAAACTTTTTTATACGTTTGCATTTAAAATAATACTTTGAGGGTTATAAAACTTATATCACGGGAAAGATCATAAAAATTTCTTTAAAATGAAATCTTTTTCGAATCTTTACCTCTTTTTTCTGATTTTGGGTGAATTTTTAAAGATTAATATTTAGAATTTAATGTATTAAATGCCGATCACGCGATTTCATTTTCTGGTACTTTAAATAAATTGATCGTCCCGTGCATAACAACTAAATAGACGAAAAAAATTTTTTTCTTGCTAATGCGGCAGACGATTGGACAGTATTTTGTCTATGAAAATATCCCTTACGATTTTTTTATAAATATATAATTTTTTTCTACAACAATTGTATATATTGATCGTCGTATTTATTATAAATATATATATATATATATATGTATATATATATATATATATATATATATATATATACATATATATATATATATATATATATATATATATATATATATATATTGGCATTAATTGCATACATTGGCCGTTGTATTTAATTTGAATGTACTCCGTAACGAAGTACGGGTTTTCAGCTAGTATATATATATAAAACAGTTCCGTAATTGACGGACTGACAGATTACGCATATACTCATTTCAAATCGGATGATTCTTTTTGAAACACCCTGTATAATGCGTATTCAAAAAAGGTTTCGCGGACCTCATTTTGTGCAGATCTGTCATAAAGAGAAAGGCCATTATTCCTAAAGGCCTATTGAATCCTATTTCGATAAAATCGGAGTGACTAATTTCTTCTGTCCGCTAAGGCTTCCCTAAGTCTCGTTGGACAGAAAGCTAAAGACGCAAAAATCATGATTTCATTTAAATTGTTATTTAGGACTCCGCAACAACAACAACAAATTCGCCAAGAAAACGTTTTCTAGATAGATGAAAGTACATTATTATTTTTAAATCTCTAAAACAGAGGTCTCCAAACTTTTTAGCCTAAGAACCACACTGACTGAAGTCCCAAAGGCCAAGACCTAGCTAACCAGCTCATCGTACCTATTAACACTGGTTTTGCTTTGTAGAATAAATGAACTCATGAATGAATGAAACAAAACTGAAGACTTTTTCACGGCGTAGAATTTTTATTTAGAATGAATAATAACACAATGAACTCTAATAACACAAAATGAATAATAACACATAATAATAATAATAATAATAATAATAATAATAATAATAATAATGAATAATAACACATTTTAACGATGAACGGGCACTCTTGCTGTTCATCGTTCCAAAAATCGCTTGAAGGTCAAAAACTTCGTTTTTTTATCAAACGCAGAGCGACTACCGCGCCCCCATACAGGAGATTTAAGTTACTAATGCATAACGAACGCGTTGTATGAACTCTCGTTATACGGGAGTCTTACTTACAATAAATATATATATATATATATATATATATATATATATATATATATATATATATATATATATATATATATATATATATGTATATATATACATACATATATACATACATATATATATATATATATATATATGTATATATATACATACATATATATATATATATATATATATATACATATATATGTATATATATACATACATATATATATATATATATGTATGTATATATATATATGTATGTATATATATATATATATATATATATATATATATATATATATATATATATATATATATATATATATATATATATATATATATATATATATATGTATGTATATATATATGTATGTATATATATATATATATATATATCTATATATATATATATATATATATATATATGTATGTATATATATATATATATATATATATATATATATATATATATATATATATATATATATATATATATATATATGTATGTATATATATATATGTATGTATATATATATGTATGTATATATATATATATATATATATATATGTATGTATATATATATATATATATATATATATATATATATATATATATATATATATATATATATATATATATATATATATATATATATATATACAGTTGGCTCTCTGTTTAACGACTTTCAAGGGATTGTGAAAAATCGTCCTTATGTAGAGATCGCCCTTAAACAGAATTTGTGAAAATGTAACATTTCCCATAACGTTGTAGTGGCCGGGACTGGAAAATATCGTCTTTAAATAGAGATTGTCGTTAAGTAGAGCGTCGTTAAACAGCGAGCCAACTGTATTTAGTAGCAGAGACACTTGTGTAGATATTCACCTATAACACAGGCCAACGGAAAATGACTTTTTGAAAACTTTTTTAACGTTACTAGCTGATTCTTATGTAAATTCTGGTGCTGAATCCTTATTGGTATTCCAGCATATCATATTGGTATTACAGCAGCCTTGATACCGTCTTTCCATCAATTTAATATCTTAATGAAACCGGTCATCTTGCTCCTCACTGACATCACCCAAATTATCTAGGAAAAAATGAAGGTGACTGTTCAAAAACGGATCCTTGAGGCCTCCCTCTCTTTTAAAGTCCTTTTTGATTCAAAGTTGGGATCGAACATCATTTTTCGGATGTCAGGCCCAACAAACACGCCTTCTTCCAATTTTGTTTCTGATAGATGAGGAAACTTCTCGCAGAGATACTTGGAACATTCTCCATCTTTGGGTAAGGCTTTCAGAAACTGTTTCATTAGGCCTAATTTTATGTGTAGAGGTGGCAGCAGAATGTTTTCCGGGTCCACGAGATTCATGTGCAGAATGTTCTTCTCTCCAGGCTTTAAAGATTTTCTTGCAGGCCAGATTTTTCTGGACCAATGTTGATCCCTTGCCCTACCGTCCCAAACACATTAGAAACATGGGAATTTTGGTAAATCCACATTGCTGGCGGTTAAATTATGACGTTGAATTCGCTAAAAATGCCATTTCTTTAAATGCTGAGTGTTGAAATGTGAAAAAATGATTGGTGATACGGCTTTTTTACTGTCATATTCGGTTTTAGAGCACTAAAAAACTACAAGAATAAGGCAAATTTATTCAAAAAGTTTTTCATCGTTGGCCTGTGTAATTCACCGCAATTTTCTGGGCATTTCATTATGGGGGCACCCTATAGGCGGACCAGCATTACCCCCTATGAAGGGACGACACAAACGGAGGTATTTTAGTGGCGTCCTCAGCATCGAAAGCCAGTGCGCTGTACCACAGAGCCACCACAAGCCCGTACCTACAATATAGACTACCTCAAATTATGAAAAAAAATTCCATGGATATACGTCTCCAACGTACCCAGTAGGCTTGAACATAGCAGATAAGTACGACGGAGAAAAAAGAATTTAGAACGCGAAAGTTGTCCAAATTTTCACTGCTGACTGATAAAATGAAGTCCTCCAGCACCCAGCAGGTAGAACTATCGTCCATCGCGATTTGCGGCACGAAATTTGGAGTGAGAGGACAAAATGTCAAAGTGAGAGGACAAAGAGGACAAAATGTCCGCGGAGGAGGACTCACAACTGCAAATATAACACAATTCCAAGGTTAAGCTGCAAGGTTAAGCTGGAGGTGTATACTTCCCTCGAACTTTCTTTGTATGAAAGCGATTAAGTCTTTTCAAGCCCTGACTACGTTCGTTGCGATCTCGGAGCAAATGTCAGCCAAAATCTATTATCCCGGGAGAGAGAGTCTTTGATCGAAATCTGCACTCGGGCAAAGATGGACACAGCGCCAATTACCCTTTTCTGGAGCAACGGTCGTTCGTGGTCAACACTTGCAATTACATTGCGCGATAAAGAGATCATGAATGCGTTGCCGCAATCAGACACTGGCCTATCCGTCTCGCGTGATTTATCTCGGCACGCGAGGGAAATTTCTGTTTTTATTATTCGGTGTGTGATGTATATTCATTCTTTGATATTCAAATTCCAAACATTCATATCGCTGAAAAGCGAATGTTGTACTGCTCCATTCCGTTATCGCAAATCTGCCATCTACGCTGCGTTTTCGTAACTTCAATCCCAGAGGTTTTTCCCTGCAGCTTTGGAATTGCTGTGTGCACGAAGTTGGTGTGCTCGCAGCACTTGGCTCTCTTGTTGGCGAAATAGTTTAATACCGATCCATCATATTTCCTTATTCGCAGCCTGCACGAGCATTTAGTATTGTGTGCGAGCGTGATGTTATCTGCCACGAAGCAAGCCTGTTGTGGTAGACGGGAGTAATCGCATTGCAAACTTATGGGGAAAAAATGATGATGACGGCTTCATGTTTGTTTCTTGGATGAGAAAATCATTATCTCAGAGTCAACTCTGAAATACGCCAGTCCGGTACAATTCCGCAGGTTGGGAAACCTTTGTAGACAAGTGACCTCCCTGCCCTGTTACGCAAACCAGTGGACAACTATATTTTCCAATGAACGAGAGTTGGAAGCAACTGAGAATCGTGCTGATGAAAAAGACGAGTAGTGTTGAAGCAAATAAAACATGTACAAGCTATGCAGGTAGCTCTCCTACAGCACGGTATCCTATAACACGGTTTAGCTCTAACACGATAGGACTAACACGATAGGAAAATTGCGGGACCAATCGTATAACACGGTCTCGCTCTAACACCTGAAAAAAAATTGCGAAAACCTTTGTACAACACTGTACAGGTAACCCTCCTATAACACGGTAGATAGGTTCCTATAAATTGCCGTGTTGTGTGAAACCGTGTTATATGACACCCAGAGACAGTTCAAAAAAAGGGGGTTACGTTCTGAAAACTTATTAAAAACAAACATTTTTTTTTTTTAAATTCCATATAAGCAACTTAATTTTTATTAAAAATATAAATGTATGCATAAAAAAAAACGAATAGAAACAAAAAAAATATTATTTTCATTTAATGCGACCTTAATTTAATCAATTTCTTCCTCGTCACTGCTCGGTACAATCAAACGAGAACGTTTTTTCGATTGAACGATATCACCTTCACTTTCAGAACATTATTCGTCATTTATATTTTTTTGCACCTTCTATCCTCTTTGAAAAATCTGTAATTTTGGTTTATTTATTGGTTCTTACAATATCACTGTAGATTTCACTGTATGGAGATAAACAATTTTGCAGCTCCCTTTTGAATTTTCGGCTTCTTTCGACGGAAGGGTCTCCATTCGGGAAAAATGATTCAAGATTTTCGGCTAAGCTTAGGCCTTCTTGTAATTTTATAGAGTTATAAATGAATGAATTATAATTTGTTTATACATTTTCATGTAGAGCCACTACAGTTCATTATTCTTTCCCGTTATGATTTTAAGGTAATTTAGTTTTAAATGTGTTAAACAAAAATCATGTTATTAAGTGCTGTAGAAGTACATTGTTGTACAAAAATGTTTTCGCAATTTTTTTGTAATGTTAGAGTGAAACCGTGTTGTAAGATGCCGTGCTGTAGGAGGGTTACCTGTATATATATATATATATATATATATATATATATATATATATATATATATATATATATATATATATATATATATATATATATATATATATCGTTCTTCCTTCCCGTCATTATTTTAAGGTAATTTAGTTTCAAAATGTGTTAAACAAAAATTATGTTATCTAGTGCTGTAGAAGTACAGTGTTGTACAAAGGTTTTCGCAATTTTTTTATCGTGTTAGAGCGATACCGTGTTACAGGTTGCAGTGTTATACGAGGGTTTCCGCAATTTATCTTATCGTGTTAGAGCGAAACCGTGTTGTTGGAGAGCTACGTGTACTTCTGCAGCACTAGATAACATGATTTTTATTTAACACATTTTAAAAATAAAATACCTTAAAATAATGACGGGAAGGAATAATGAACTCTAGTAACTTTACATGAAAATGTATAAACGAATTGCAATTTATTCATTTATAACTCTATTCCGATGTCATAGCGGAAAAGGACGTGCACAGTTTAAACGTGTGACGTAACAGCCCCACGTCAACGAACGCTGCGTCGTTCGAATTCGTGCTGATGACGTCAGCAGATGCACTTTTGATTTTGTTTAGATAAATGTACATTTTGATCTCTTTATGAGGAGATTTGATTTGATCCGGTCATACAGGTGTAATGTAAATAATTTGTAAAAATGTATATTAAACTGGTAGTTAGAATATACCGCGTAGCAGGACTTAGATCTTTCGATTCATCTACCCTTCGGTGAAAGAAGCTGAAAATTCAAAAGGGAGCTGCGAAATTGTCTATCTCCATACCGTGAAATCTACAATGACCTTGTAAGAACCGGCAGACATACCAAAATTACAGATTTTTTTTTAAAGAGGATAGAAAGTGCAAAATATCTAAACGAAGAAAAAGGTTTTGAAAGTGAAGTTGATATCGTTCAACCGAAAAAATGTTTTCGTTTGACTGCACTGAGCAGCGATGAGGAAGAAATTTATTAAATGAAGGTCCGCATTAAATGAAAATAATATTTTTGGTTTCTTTTCGTTTTGTGTTATACATACATTTATATTTTTAATAAAAATTAAGTTGCTTATATGGGATTTTTTAAAAAAAATTTTGTTTTTAGTAAGTTTTCGGAACGTAACCCCCCTTTTTGTACTGGCTCTGGGTGTCGTATAACACGGTTTCACACAACACGGCATTTTCTAGGAACCTATCTACGGTGTTATTGGAGGGTTACCCGTATATACAGAGGCTGTTCGCACATTTTTTAGACGATTTTGGTAAGCGGTAATAAAAAATCGTTTGCTGCAAAAGAAATAATTGCAATTGTACTATGTTTTTAAATGTCAAAATTATCGTCTGCGGCTTGAAAGTTTTGTTTTTATTCAAAATGGCGTTTTTAACAAAGCAGTGGTTCGAAGGCTACATTTATGCTCTTTCCGAAGAGAAATATGCATACTCCGTTATCCAAAAACGATGTGAGAGTCATGGTTTTGTGATATCTAAAGCGTCGATAGGTAATATCGTCAACAAGAAAGGAAAAAATCGTCAAATTGGAGCCTCAAGTGGGACAAAAATTCCAAACAAGTATCCAAGGAAAAAACGGACATCTTCGACTATTGCAAAGGTACGTTGTTTAATGTTAAAAGAAAATCCCCCTAGTCAAAGGACAGTTGCAAAATCATTAAAATGCTCGGTGTCCACTGTAAACAAAATGATAAACGTTGATTTAAATCTTAAGAAAGCGAAAAAACGCAATGTACATCGTCTTCTGCCAAATCATATCGCTGAACGCAGGACACGCTGCAGAATTCTATATGAGAGACACTTATCCAAAGAAAAATGGAAAACAATTGTCACAATAGATGAATCATGGGTGTATTTAAATGATTGCAACAAAAAAGAGCCATTTATTATCACAAAAGGGGAGAAAAAAATTTAAGTACATGGTTCAAAGAATCGAAAGAAAGTTTTTCTAAGGGATTCATGATTGTTTGATGTAAAACTTGCATTGCCCTACGAAGAAAAACATACTTATCTTTTTAAAAAAATTTAACATTGCCTTAAGCTAAAATTTCAAAAACTAAGGTGCCATTTTCACAGGCAAAAATTTATAGTTTAAAGTAATTATTATTAAACTTTGTGCGAGTTTTTCACAAGTTTACCACAATACTGGCGACTATAGATACTTGCAGCTTCGCTCAGAAGACATATCTCCCATTCACCTAAAAAAAATAATATTTTAAAAAGAAAATCGAAATATGAAAAGCGTAGTCATGGCTTAAAATTTTATGTTGTGAATGTTTTACTACACAATGAACATTACATACGGTACGACTTATATCACATACCAGCTGAATACCCGCACTTCGCTACGGAATACATTCAAATTAAATGCAACGGTCAATGTATGCAATTAATGCAAAACGAAAACAAAAAAAAATATATTTATGAAAAAATCGTAACGGATATTTTTATAGACAAAATAATGCAGAAGAAAAATAAGAATGCTGGAAATTGAATTCTCCAGATATTCGACTCTATTACAGAAAATATCACTCAATTCTTATCGCTGAAAAATAATGCTAAAAACTGAATTCTTCAGGCATTCGACTCTATTACAGGAAATGTCACTCAATTTTTATCTCTGAGAAAAATTGCTCAAAATTGAATTCTCCAGATATTCGACTCTATTACAGGAAATATCAGTCAATTTTTATGGCTGAAAAAGAATACTGAAAACTGAATTCTCCAGATATTCGACTCTATTGCAGGAAATATCAGTCAATTTTTATGGCTGAAAAAGAATGCTGAAAACTGAATTCTCCAGATATTCAAATCTATTGCAGGAAATATCAGTCAATTTTTATGGCTGAAAAAGAATGCTGAAAACTGTATTCTCCAGATATTCGAATCTATTGCAGGAAATATCGCTCAATTTTTATGGATGAAAAAGAATGCTGAAAATTGAATTCTCCACATATTCGACTCTATTACAGGAAATATCACTCAATTTTTATCGCTGAAAAAGAATGCTGAAAACTGAATTCTTCAAATATTCTGTTTGAGTACATTTTTACTCTAAATGGGAATTTTTGTTCTTATTATCGGTGTGCGCTAGAATAGGAAGTAAACATCTAGGATGGGCGTCTAGTATGGTCGCAATCTGTCATTCATTCGACATAATATTTATTTTAACTGGGCACTACAAATATTTCTTTTGTTTATTGCCTCAGTGTGAGAATCACTGCCTTATCCAGCTACGAAGAGACGCCGGATTTTCACATACAATATGTAATATTTCATGAATATTTAAAACTGTCATTCCTCTGCCAACATAAGCATCCTTGTCTTACAACTCTCGTAATATTGTATAACGCAAGAATTTCAAAAACTTGGGCAACCATTTTTTTTTCTGAGGGAAACATTTTATAGGTTAAACTAACTTATTTTCAACGCAGTTTCGTTTCTCAGTGCTGACGTCAGATGGTGAAATATTCGTCCCATCGCCTTTGAAAAGCGGCGTACATACTTATCTCATTAGCTCGAATTTCCCCACATAGCCCACCTTCTGAGACACCTGGCCTACATTTCACCGAAATTCAAGAGCACTTGAAAGCGTTCTTTTCCTGTTTTTGAATTCCATCACTTTCAGCACCTTCCCTTTCACAATTAAATGGAGGTAGGGTAAAACATTTGGTACTTCAGAATTCTGAATCCGAAAGAAATGTTAATCTATTCCTTTTAGTGATGTTACTGAAGATAATACAGTCAAATGTGCACTAAATTTCTAGATTATTACAGTCAAGTCTCCTATAACATTGTCTCGTTATAACGCGTTTTCCGTACAAGAACATTCCAGCAACTGGAATGGCTTGAAAAATTTACCTATGGCAACACTTATTGCATGCTTTAAATTTTTGTAATTGGCATTTAGGGGTATTCCCCTATTTATCAGTTACAGTTAACAGGGAATTTCCCTAAAAAGGAGCAAACAATAAAGCATTAGTCCCTTTTAATTTGTTCTAAGATTATCTTTAAATGTGTGTTCAGACGAATGTGTAATATACTTCTTTTGACTTGTTTAATATACATTATTGGAATTTTTTAACATTTTAGAACATCTAGGTAAAAATTTTATTTTAAAAGAAAAAAAAAATTTCTCGCGTTATATGGAAATCGCGTTATAAAAATACCGCGCTATAGGAGACTTGACTGTATGTAAAAATCAACATATTCATTGCCAATATATTATAAATTTTTATTTATTAACCGTATCAATCACAACCTGATGCTTTGAGGATGCAGTTTTTATATAGGTCTGATTTATGTACAATTTATTTATTTCCGAGATTCTATATAACGCGGTATAAATTAATTTGATTTGCCTTTTTTCTATGTTTCTTACAATGTGGTTTCCGTATAACGCGGTATAAATTTATCTGATTTCTCTTATTTCTATGTTTCTTATGACGCAGTTTCCGTAGAACGCATTTCCTGATTTGAATTAATTCCGAGTTTCTTATAACACGGTTTCCATATAACGCTGTATAAATTAATTTGATTTGTCTTATAACTATGTTTCTTATAACGCGGTTTCCATAGAAAGCATTTCCTGATTTGAATTAATTCCGAGTTTCTTATAACACGATTTCCATATTACGCTGTATAAATTAATTTGATTTGTCTTATAACTATGTTTCTTATAACGCGGTTTCCACAGAAAGCAATTCCTGATTTGAATTAATTCCAAGTTCCTTATAACGCGGTATAAATTAATCTGATTTGTCTTATTCCTATGTTTCTTCTAACGCGGTTTCCATAGAACACATTTCCTGATTTGAATTAATTTCGAGTTTCTTATAACACTGTTTCCATATAACGCGGTACGAATTAATCGCGTTATAGTAGACTTTACTGTAATGCAATATTTCCATAAAAAAGCATCGTGATGTCATAGAGTTTGAAAATCAGACGTAATTGAGTATCAAGAGTTCCGTCCATTGTTGCAATATCTTCAGTTGTTAATTCCTGAAAGCCCTCCCTGACAATCTTATGTGACAAAGTGGAGATATCAGACTGTTTTTCGTTCATATTTACACTCTTAGACAAAAAACAAACGACGCACCAAGAATGAGTTATCCGAATGGGACGAAAATCAGTAGATGTACATGTACAGGAAAAACAAATGATTTCAATTTGTGAAAATGAGACGATGATTTATTCAAGAGAAAGAGCTTCACAACGTGAAAAAGTCAATAACGCGTTGGTCCACATCTGGACCTTTTGCGAGCAGTTATTCGGTTTGGCATTGATTGATAGATGTGGAGGATGTCCCCCTGCGAGATATCGTGCCAAATTCTGTCCAATTGGCGTCAAATTAGATCGCCATAATCCCCAGCTAGTTGGAGGGCCCTGCCCATAATGCTCCAAGCGTGCTCCATGGGGGAGAGATCCGGCGACCTTGCTGGCCAAGGTAGCGTTGGGCAAGCAGGAAGACAGGCAGTAGAAACTACTGCCGTGTGCGGGCGGGCATTATCTTGCCGAAATGCAAGCCCAGGATGGCGTGATAGGAAGGGCAACACAACGGGACGCAGAATTTCGTCGACGTACCGCTGTGCTGTAAGGGTGCCGCGGATGGCAGCCAAGGGGGTCCTGCTATGAAATGCAATGGCACCCAAGACCATCACTCCTGGTTGTCGGCCGGTATGGGGGAAGGCAGTCAGGTTGGTGACCCACCGCTGTCCGGGCGCTGTCCAGACACGTATTCGTTGGTCATCGGGGCTCGATTCGAAGAGGGACTCATCACTGAAGGCAATTATACTCCAGTCAGTGACATTCCAGTTCGAATGTGCCAGAAAACAATGCCATTTGTCGGTGTTCAGAGGTGAATGGTAATCGGCGCAAGGGGGCGCCGTGAGCTCAGCCCCCTTTTTCTGGTCCGCCTATGAATGGTCCATGCGGTCACCGAAGCACCAGTTGCACTTACGATCGATGATGATGATGAATCTGGCGCTGTGAGTGCCGCTCTGACGATTGCTCGGTCCTCACGTTCTGTCGTTTCTCTAGGCCGACCGATTCCTCCTTGGCGCCGTGTTTGGCCACGGTTCACCCATTCCTGCCAACATCGTCTAATAGTGGCATCGCTCCTATTACACGATGGAGCGATTCGAGAGAATTAGAGCCATTATTAATTAACTAGTAGGTAACCCGTCATTTTGACGTCATAATGGAAAAAGTATATGAAAGTTAAAAAATATCCCGAATTATCTAATATATTGCATTTGATCCACACCTTGTAAAAGCAAACCCTTTCATTATTTTTTATTTAATTAGTTTTTCATGCGATTGGAGTAGTAGACTGCCATCCAACCCGTCATTTTGACGTCATAATACTAAAGATGACGTCATAATGGAAAAAGTATATGAAAGTTAAAAAATATCCCGAATTATCTAACAATATTACATTTAATCAACACCTTGTAAAAGCAAACCCTATCATTATTTTTTATTTATTTAGTTTCTCATGCGATTGGAGTAGTAGACTGACATCCAGTTTTTTACTGTTCACTACGCGATTCATTCACATTCAAGTTTGTTTACTTTCAGAATTCATCGCAAAAGTAAACAGATTTTAAAAACTGTTAAATATACAGCTAAAAACATCCAATTTTTTTTTTTTAGTTCTGAATGTTTTATAGAAAAATAGGCTGAACAAACGTGATTTGACGGAGAAGATATTTGTTTTTAGGTAAGAAAAAATTCTGATCCACATCTGAAATTGAAATTAAGCCTAACCGGCGGTTTGTTTACTGAGGCCTTCAATTGAAAGATGAGTACAGCCCGGAAGTGTCATACAGAGACAACGGCTATTATATATAGGATTTGAGACATTAGATTAGAGAGAATCCACATGTCGAACAATTCACCGATGAGACCAACCGGCTTCTTTGAGCCCAAGTACGCGTCCTCTCTCAAATGCTGACATCTGCGCATATTGTTCGCGCACCTGTATGCGAGGCATGGTTGCTGTCTACCTGAGTACACGGGATGAAATTCGCGAACAATTTCTGACCTGGAATCGAAATTTCTCCTCTTTAGTATCCCGTCAGCCGCGCAGTTAAGATGCGCTGCGGCGTCACATGTTCATTCATTGGCCGCCAAACTTTAAAATTTTGCGTTTTCTGTCGAAACCTGTATGCATATCAGTTTGTGTCCATTTTGCGTTACTCTTTCTTGGTGTGCCATTTTCTTTTTGTCTAAGAGTGTATAAAAGGAGATAAACAACAGTTATATATAAAAGGTGACAAAACCAGTCTTACATCATAAAAACAGTCAATAATGATAAAAGAACTGTGATAAAAAAATGATTAAATCACTAAAATACAAGATTAAAACAGTGATATGAGATGAATTGTAGAAAAACAGTGATGTCTTTATATATACTATATGTTTCTTCCGTCCGTGTGTATGTCACTGAACTCCTCCTAAACGGCTGGACTGATTTTTATGAAATTTTGTGTGTGCGATTAAGTTGATTCTAGAATGGTTTAGATTCACAATAAGACACCCCTAGCACTCCTAGGGGGTCAGGGGGCACATGTAAAAACAATCGAAACCGACTGATATCACTGTCGAATCCATAGTTTTCGGGGTCGCTGAGATTAATAGTGACACTCCCGATGTCGTTTAAGTGCAAGTTCAGCCCCCATTAGCATAGGGGGGAGGGGGAAGAAGGGGGGAATATAAAATCTCCAGAATGACCGAGAGTAGTGTCGAATCCATAGTTTTAGGGGTCGCTGAGATTAATAGTGACACACCCGATGTCGTTTAAGGGCAAGTTCAGCCCCTCCATTACCATAGGGGGGGTGAGGGGGGAAGAAGGGGGTAATATAAAATGTCCAAAATGACCGAGAGTAGTGTCGAATCCATAGTGTTAGGGGTCGCTGAGATTAATAATGACACACCCGATGTCGTTTAAGGGCAAGTTCAAAATGACCGAGAGTAGTGTCGAATCCATAGTGTTAGGGGTCGCTGAGATTAATAATGACACACCCGATGTCGTTTAAGGGCAAGTTCAGCCCCTCTATTACCATAGGGGGGTGAGGGGGGAAGAAGGGGGTAATATAAAATGTCCAAAATGACCGAGAGTAGTGTCGAATCCATAGTTTTCGGAGTCACTGAGATGAATTTAGGAAACTAAAAGTGTCGTCTATAATCAAGTTTTAAGTTAAATAATAGAGTGAATTTGTAATTTTATTTTATCATTTGTATACTGTACAAATACTTTTAAATACCCGTAAATAAAATTACTTAGATTTTACACTATAGGTAGAATTCATTCCCTTTCCTGTGCAGTAAAAAATTGAGATTAATAAATACCCGGGCAACGCCGGGTAAACAGCTATTAAAAGTATAAAATAAATACGAGGGCGATATAAGTAGTAAACGGTAAAACCAAAACCTCTGGATGGATGAACGCCCTGCGGATAACAGTCAGCCAAACAAATCAATAAACCTGAAGTTAAAAAAAAATGCAGATTGAATTAGAGAAAGAAAGCCGTTCTACAAACCGGAGAATTGCAGGGTGAAGTTTTTAACATAGATGTTCGTCCAAAGATGGCGAAGTGAATGGTTCTTTGAAGAACTTTAAACTAACAAATTTTTCACCATCACCTGCTGAAAGTCAGCGTAACAAAAGTTCTGTTTCGTTGAGCAAGTAATCTAATGGCGGTTAAAGTTAAAATCGACATGCAGTACAGTCCTAATAACTGTATGGTTTATATCGAACACATCTTCGTCTTTCCAGACCAGTGGCGTAGCGAGCATAACTGGCGCCCGGGGCACGATACCTTTGTGGCGCCCTCCCCCCTGAAAAACATATAGTAATATAATATATAGACCCTATATTGGCGCCCTCGATAAACATATAATAACATAATATATAGACCTTATATTGGCACTCCCCCCCCCCCGAAAAGCATATAGTAACATAATATATAGACCTTATGTTGGTGCCCTCCCCTAAAAACATATATTAATATAATATATAGACCTTATATTGGCGCCCCCCACAAAATAATATAGTAATATAATATATATACCTTATATTGGCGCCCTCCCCGAAAAACATATAGTAATATAATATATAGACCTTATATTGGGGCCCTCCGCGAAAAACATATAGTAATATAATATATAGACCTTATATTGGGGCCCTCCCCTGAAAAACATATAGTAATATAATATATAGACCTTATATTGGCGCCCCCCACAAAACAATATAGTAATATAATATATATACCTTATATTGGCGCCCTCCGCGAAAAACTTATAGTAATATAATATATAGACCTTATATTGGGGCCCTCCCCTGAAAAACATATAGTAATATAATATATAGACCTTATATTGGAATCCACCTCGAAAACATATAGTAATATAATATATGGATCTTACATTGGCGCCCCTCTGCCAGTGGCGCCCGGGGCATGATAGACCCCCTTGCCCCCTCCCCTTTGCTACGCCACTGTTCCAGACAGGAGACTGTAACTCTATCATTAACGTCACATCAACGCTTTATTTGAGTGGTGAAGCGGGTCGCAGCAACAGTAATTATAGTCAAAGACGTACCTGAAACGCTTTCTTTTATTTAATCAGAGCTGGTAACTTTTGTGCGGTTGGAGAGTGTGCTGCAGAAAGAGTTTAGGCCTAGTTGTTAAGTATATACAACACGGGCTTCTTCAACGTGTAAACGCATCTTGATAAAAAAAAAAAAAACCCGTCTAAATCCCTAGACGCCCGAGAAAATAATTTTGAAATTCGTGCCCAGGCGAAAAGGGGAAAAATCTCGCCAATCTGGCGCTCGCCTCAAAACCCGTTTCAGCGGCGACAGTCTGCGGCGACAAAATGGACAAAAGAACTTCGCCAAATATGCCAAGTGACTGAATCTTTTCGACTACCAAAAGGCGCTGGAAAAAACTGCGAAAAACTTATATTCAATAATTAAAATTCAAAATTGTGTAGCTTCATGCTACAATTTGA
Source organism: Dolomedes plantarius (assembly GCA_907164885.2). Classification (NCBI taxonomy): domain Eukaryota; kingdom Metazoa; phylum Arthropoda; class Arachnida; order Araneae; family Dolomedidae; genus Dolomedes; species Dolomedes plantarius. The sequence continues at coordinate 160,962,417 of OU015499.1, forward strand.
TTTCAATTTTTTTCTCATGTTTTTATTAACTCGCTTTCTTGTTTCTTTGTTTGTGTGTTTGTCCAGTACAAATCTTGCAATCGATTTATAACTAACTTCCCGACTAGCTAGACATTTGAAACTTTTAGAATAGCTCGGAACACGATGACAATGCATTCTTTTGATACTTTTAGCCATCTTTAAGCAGATTTGAATTCATTTTCAGTTCATTTTGTTTTGTAGACTGGTGCAGCCATCTGTCGGCTGGGGCGGGAACGAAAAGTGAAACACGAGTTAACTTCCAATTTACTTCATTGTCTTTCAAGTGGATGGGATAATTCATCCAAAAAATTTTAAAAAAGTATTTATTAATACATAGAATTGTCAAGTTTATAGGATTCAATAGAAAATTTAAAAACATGGTATATAAAAAGCTCTTTTTATCTTTCAATTATTCTGTATGATGTTCCGATTTAAGATGTAGATAACAATTTCCTTGGTACATTGTGTGTGTCTCAGTACAGGTGCCTCCGTATTAAAAAAACTTTTCCACAGTATAATTGTAATTCAACACCTATTTTAATTGTTGTTCCTGTTGCCTCCTGGACGGAAGTCCCTATACACTTAGGGCTGAGTAGTGACGCTTCGGTTTATAATAGCACCAATAGGGTCGAAGTCTGACATAGCTAGGGCCATCCCCCTTTTGATCGAGCACCCCCCAGGGGTGACATCTGGGGGATCGTACCCTCTCCCACCCACGGACCTCATGGAAGGACTTTCCGGTCTACAGATTGAACATGCCCCTGTCTGTCCTAGACACGAAGGTATTGAACGGCGCTCATCGGGATTCGATCCGAGCACCTTCAGTCCAGGAAGCCGACGCGCTACAGCAAGGCTACCTAGGGCCGCACCCCACACTTTATTTCTAACCAATGGAATTATAATTTTATTCATGATCGAAACAGGAATTGTTTGTCGAGTTCAAGAAAGCTTTACGAGACTTACCAGTTCTTTGTCAAGAAGTGACGTGAAAAGTTAATTTTCTATTTTTTAATGTCTTGTAAACAATACTATGCCATTTTGTTACAAAACATAGTTTTTTTTTATCGTAATAAACGGTAAGTCTGCTTAGCTAAGGATTTTGTTTAACAGGATTAACCTTTTCCTTACGGGGTGGGATAGCATGTATCCCAAGAATACGGGTCCAAGAATATATATATGTGTGCATATATATATATATATAAATATATATATATATAAATATATATATATATAAATATATATATATATAAATATATATATATATAAATATATATATATATATATAACCCCCTTAATGGTCGTTCTAAAGATGGAATGGGAAAATTGGACCCCGTAAGCTAAAGGTTAAAATTTTGCTGTTAATCTTCAAGGTTATCGTTCTTTTCTGTTTTTAGAATTAAGTTTACATACTCAAAACATTAGGTCATAACCCTGTTCCTGTATACCCCGGATTTAATCGTTCTATCTATTTGAAAAATCACCCGTATTGTTTCACAAAAATTAAAAGTCATTCATCATGCACAGAGATATCACGCCAAATGTCAAATCTATCGATATATCATCATGATCGAATACGGTTATTAGGATGATAAATTACGTCCGCGTCGAAGAGTTTTGAAAAAATACAGAAAATATCTATTCCCTAGAAGAACAAAAATTTCGGGACTCTCGCGATTGTAAAACATTCTCAAGTCTCTCACCGTTTTTTCTTTCCCCTTTTCAATCAAGCGATGATATAAATGATGTGAACAGACCGAGAGCAAACACTCGATCCGAGCTGACATCTTAAACGAATGGCAAACGTCACACCATTCCGCGTCAAAGAGTGAATTATGCGTCTGACGAAGAATAGATATCGCAAAGCGACTGATATCGAGGTCGGGCAGAAATCGAAAACAAAGGAATCTTGCAGCTGTCACTTAAAAGTGTAACATTCTAGCGTATATCTGGTGCAGGGAAATGACACCAGAGAGGCTCAATGATATCGTTTCTCTGACAGCTGCGAACTTCAGAGACGTGTGGCAGTTGAATGCGGATTTCATAACGATTAAATTACAATTATTTGAGTTTTGCTTTCCTCTCTTCTTGTTAATCATTTAAAACTCATTTTTGAGGTTACTGGTGATCTATATATTTTGAAACATGACAGTTCCCGTCATCTCGTTTTAAGTTATAATAGGTAGGCGAGAATTAATGCCTTTTTAATGGTTTCAAAGCACAATAAAACCTCGTTTATCTGGATCACATTTGTAGACTTATTAGATAATAAAATTTAACTACGATAGCAAGAACGAAACTACAAGTGCGCCAAATATCCGCTTTTTACAGAGGCTGTTCGCACATTTTTTAGACGATTTTGGTAAGCGGTAATAAAAAATCGTTTTCTGCAAAAGAAATAATTGCAATTGTACTATGTTTTTAAAAGTCAAAATTATCGTCTGCGGCTTGAAAGTTTACAAAGCAGAGGTTCGAAGGCTACATGTATGCTCTTTCCGAAGAGAAATATGCATACTCCGTTATCCAAAAACGATGTGAGAGTCGTGGTTTTGTGATATCTAAACCGTCGATAGGTAATATCGTCAATAAGAAAGGAAAAAAACGTCAAATTGGAGCCTCAAGTGGGACAAAAATTCCAAACAAGTATCCAAGGAAAAAACGGACATCTTCGACTATTGCAAAGGTACGTTGTTTAATGTTAAAAGAAAATCCCCCTAGTCAAAGGACAGTTGCAAAATCATTAAAATGCTCGGTGTCCACTGTAAACAAAATGATAAACGTTGATTTAAATCTTAAGAAAGCGAAAACCCGCAATGTGCATCGTCTTCTTCCAAATCATATCGCCGAACGCAGGACACGCTGCAGAATTCTATATGAGAAACACTTATCCAAAAAAAAATGGAAAACAATTGCCACAATAGATGAATCATGGGTGTATTTAAATGACTGAAACAAAAAAAAGCCATTTATTATCATAAAAGGGGAGAAAAAATTTAAGTACATGGTTCAAAGAATCGAAAGAAAGTTTTTCTAAGGGATTCATGATTGTTGCTGGTTTTTCTTGTAATGGCAAGTTAAAAATAAAGAGACTGGAAAAAAATGTCAAGATTGACTCCAAATACTATCAGGAACATATTTTATTGCCAATTTTTCTGAATGAAATACCATCGCTTTACCCACAGTGCCATCAATCTGTGAGACTCCATCAGGACAAAGCTAGCAGTCACACATCAAAATCCACTGTAAATTTCCTAAAAGAAATGGAACAAAAAACTGGTATCAAGGCCATACCCTTCACTGATATCACTACTAAATTTCCCGATGTATCACCCATGGATTTTTGTGCTTTCGGACTTTTAAAATCTGCATTATCCACAACGTCGTCCCAAAACCGTTACAGGACTCTGGAAAGCTGTTCAGGAGGAATTGGATAGAATACCTCTTCTGAAACTTCAAAAGGCATCATTATCCTGGAAATTGCGGTGTCGAAAGATAGTTCAGAATAAGGGATGTCAAACAGAACATTTAAAACACAAGAATTTTATGTAATTTAGTTTTGTGAATTCAATATACATCGTCTAAAAAATGTGTGATCAGCCTCTGTAGTTGGATTCGATGTACAGTTCTTGCGTAGATTGTACGATAAATTACGGTCATAAAATGCTTTTTGTCGAGTTCAAGAAATCTGTACGAGACTTACCAATTCTTTGTTATGAAGTGACGTGAAAAGTTAATTTTCTATTTTTTAATGTCTAGTAAACAATACTATGTCATTTTGTTACAAAACATAGTTTTTTTTATCGTAATAAACGGTAAGTCTGCTTAGCTAAGGATTTTGTTTTGCTTATTATCATATTACCAGGATTATTCGGATAAACGAGGTTTTACATTATCTAGTTTTTTTTTTAAGTAAATGCATTTTTATTTTCTTTAAACTCATATTTATTTTTGTAATCATCATTTATTTTTTATCTTTATCTTTATGATTAACAAACACACATATAATATAACACCGGAGTACTGTATATATATACAGTGGAATCCGGATAATTGGACCACCCGTTAATCGGACTAGCCGCTTAATCGTACCGAATCCTGAAGAACATAAACAAATCCTATTGCATAAGTCTAATAGGGTATGTTCGTGTAATCGGTCCAGCCGGTAATTGGGACCAAAATGATCGCGTCCCGAAGTGGTCCGATTAATGGAATCGACTTCGGCCAAGTATAAATCACTTCCGGCAAAGAATGCGCCAATCGGCGAGAAAAACTCGAAAAACAAAGAGCCTCAAAGAGAAGAGACTATGCCTGCGTATCTCGGGGAAGCGAGAAGTAGCCAATCTTGTAGTAACGCAATATAACCAACATCCCATGCCCTCTCTTCACCGGATGCTTGTTGGATGCATTTATAGTTAAACAATTTATTTCCTAGAGGTTTATAATTTACTAACTGAAAACCTGTACTTCGCTACGGAGCACATTCAAACTAAATACAACGGTCAATGTATGCAATTAATGCCTATATATATATATATATATATATATATATATATATACGGAGGTTATCATAGGTTTTTGTTTTATATGCTATTTCCTTTTGGTCGATGTAGACTGTACGAATAAAGTTCGAATAAATTTACATGTTTCAATTACTAAAGATTTATTTCATCAGCCAACGATATGGCTCATTTCTTAGGGATGCTTCCGAATGAAGATTCCTACCAGAGCGAGAGACGAAATTCAACTGCGGATTACAAACTGGTTGCCGCCAAATCATAGGCGCCAAAGAACGACGGTTACAGTTCACATTAACTTTTAACCAGGCGTAAACACCTTTATCGCATCTTTTCATATGACTGTATTTATCAATTTTATATTTGACCACTTCTGTCGCCTTTGTCTTTGTTCTTATCCATTTTGAGAATCATTGCTTTTACATTTTATGTATCATTAGTTTTACACCATATACACCATTGTATTTTCATGTTTTATATATTACTGCTTCAAAACGTTTATTATATTACTAGCTGAAAACCCGCACTTCGCTACGAAGTACATTCAAATTAAATACAACGGTCAATGTATGCAATTCATGCCAAAAAAATAAATATATATATTTATAATAAATGTGACGATCAATGTATACAATTGATGTAATTAATATATATATATATATATATATATATATATATATATATATATATATATATATATATATGTTTATAAGAAAATCGTAAAGGATAATTTTATAGACAAAATAATGTAGAAGAAAATTTTCAAATTAAATCTAATATAAAGAATACTAAAGAATATAGTACAGCTAATATAGTACAGTTTATAGAACATTTCTTTTACTGTATTTTAATATTTTTTTGGATAATGTCCAATCGTCTGACGCATTAGCAAGGAAAAAAAATATTTTTTGTTTATTTAGTTGTTACGCACGTGACGATACATTTATTTAAAGTACCAGTAAAAGAAATCACGTGATCGGCATTTAATAAATTAAATTCTAAAATTGAATCTTTAAAAATTCACCAAAAATCAGAAAATGAAGGTAAAGATTCGAAAAGATTTCATTTTAAAGGAATTTTTATGATATTTCTTGTGATATAAATTTTATAACCTTCAAATTATTATTTTAAATGCAAACTTAAAAAAAGTTACTAAAACGGCTTAAAAATTTTTATTTAAAGAAATCTAAGAAGAATTTTTCAAAAATCTTTCTTAGTGCACCCCTACACCATAAGAAGAATCGCCATGCAAAATTTCAGCCCTTTAGGTCCAGCGGTTTGGTCTGTGCGTTGTCAGTGAGTCAGTTACGGAACTGTTTTATATATATATAGATTGCATTAAAACCTTTTATAAAATATTTAGTGAAATTTTGCAATGGTGTTTGTCATATTACTAACTACGTTTCCACCTAAAAGCTAAGCTATAGGTGTTAACTGAATCATTCTACAGGTACCTGCAGTTATAGAAAGATTAGTTTAAACCAGGGTTTTTTCACTTTTAGCGTAGGATTACGTTCCTCAATAACGGTCCTGCGGAAAGAAAAAGATTCCGACTTCGTCCTGCGTCGCGAGTTATAATTTTGGCAGCGCGCCAAACCCAGTAGCAGTAAAACAGTTAAACAGAAAAGTACTAAAATGCCTAAAAAAAAAAAAAAAAAGAAGTAAGCAAACGATAAGTAATCCTACGTTAATAACCTGCGGTACTTTCGTTACATATATATATATATATATATATATATATATATATATACATATATGTATATATATATATATATATACATATATGTATATATACATATATGTATATATACATATACATATATATACGTATATATATATATATATATATATATATATATATATATATATATATATATATATATATATATATATATATACATATATGTATATATACATATATGTATATATACATATATATATATATATATATATACGTATATATATATATACACGTATATATATATATACATATATATACGTATATATATATATACACATATAATTGAGACTACCTGGAATATTTTTTGTGGTGTATATCGGTGATTTTTGGAAATAGTGTACAACTTTTTCTTTGGAACACAGGAAAGTGTTAGTTTAAAGGAAATTAAAATATATCGAGTCGAATGCAATGTAGGGTCTCTAGCGTAAACACTGAATTGTGCTAAAAATGTATTTAAAAAAATCCCTTTAATTTAAAATGTTTTGAAAAATTTCCAAAATTATATTTGTCTTCATGACTTTATATCGTACTTGAACTAAAAATACCTGCATTGAATCAGTACAAAAAAAGTTATCCGAACGTTAGCAGGTGCTTTAAAGAGCCTTAAAAAATCATATTTATTAATTCAGCTGCCTTAAAAAAACTATGATTATTTAAAGAATTAAACCGAAAATCACGTGGCTAATGACGGAATTATAACATGAAATTTTTCGTCAAACGGTAATTGGAATATACTTATTTAAATTCCTTTACGCGTCGCAGCATTTTTGTAAATGCTTGATTCATGAAAGAATTTGAAAATGATAATTTTTTTTTCAATTTTAGTCATAATGTACTCTACGGTTGTTAATACTGACCTAAATTGAAGGAGTTAACAAATTATGTTAACTGGGTTGAAATTAATTGGATCTGTCACTGCTTGTTTTTATAATAGATCTATTAAAATTTCTCTAAGTTCCTTTCATTTCAATTCGCGAGCTAATTCGCTGGCAAGCTAAATACATAGATATTATTCAACTATGTCCAAACTTTAAAAAACTAACATTATGGTTTTCACTGTAAAAGCTATTATATATTTATTAAAAATGACTAAGCAGTCCGTCCAATTTCCTGATTTTACTTTTATTGAACAATTCAGTTATAAAAAGTTGGCCAAAAATTCACGCTTCATAAGTTTAAAAAATTAGTTATTACAAACACAATTATATTGAATTTATTTACTTTAGTTAATTAATCTTTAGCTTACGGGGCCCATTTTTCCGATTTCCTCTTTAGAACAGCCATTAAGGAGGTTATATATATATATATATATGTAATGAAATAAGATCAGATTACAGAACTATTAGAAAAAGAAATTTATTTCCGAGTGGCTAAACAGACATCTGATCTAATGGAAAGCCAAGATTCCCGGGGTTTGAGTATAGAGGTATCTGCGGTTGAAGAATTTGCTGACCAAAGATGTTTTTTGCAAGCTGCATCAGTTGTGCAGGACGATTACCTTATTTGGGCATAGAAAAGTAGTCGTACAGTTTCGTGGCTTGCCCAGGAATTGCTGACGCTATGAAAAATATTCCTGGGTTCTTGAAAACAGAATTTGGTAATGCGATCTTAAGCATGGGAAGGGAAGAAAATTTACAGGGGATCAACTTAAATTTTATATCTTTCATATATATATATACATACTAGCTAAAAACCCGCACTTCGCTAGGGAGTACATTCCAATTAAATACAACGGTCAATGTATGCAATTAATGCCAATATATCTATATATATAAAAGAGCTTGTCTGTTTGTTTCTCCGCTATAGAATCATAGACTGTTTAACCCACAGCGACCAAATTCGGCACAGATAATGTTTAGGACCCAAGAAACTTAAATCAGCAAAAACGAAGTTTGGGGCTCAGTTAGTTTTTTTTAAATTAATTTTTTTATGATTTTTTGTGCCCGTAAGATGTGCGAGGTACCCCCTGTGGATACAGGCGTTCAGTGAAATACGAACCTATCCTTCTTCCCCCGCGCGGGAGAAGAGGGGTGCGCGGGGGGGGGAGAGATTCATGGTAATAACCTTTAGCCTTGGCTAACTGACTGACTAACTGACAGATAACGCACAGTCCAAACCGTTGGACTTAAGCTGAAATTTTGCATGGTGATTCTTCTATAGTGGAGTTTATACTGGAGGGGTGAACTGAGAAATATTTTTGAAAAATTCTTCTTCGATTATTTAAAATTAAATTTTTAAGCTTTTTTTCTATTTTTTTTAAGTTTGCATTTAAAATGATAATCCGAGGGTTATAAAATTTATATCACGAGAAAGATCATAAAAATTCCTTTAAAACGAAATCTTTTTCGAATCTTTACCGACCTTTTCTGATTTTTGGTGAATTTTTAAAGATTGATTTTTAGAATTTAATTTATGAAATGCTGATCACGTGGTTTTTTTTTTTTCTTTTTGTGATACTTTAAATTAATTTTGCGTTGCGTGCATAACAACGAAATAAATTGACAAAAGAAATATTAAAATACGGTAAAATATAAAACTTAACCACTAGACTAACAGAGATGGGAGTTTTTAAGAATGCAGTTCAAATTAGTATGTTTTAACACGACTTTCCCGGCTCTGCTTTGTGTCCTTTGTTATTTGCAATTTTTCTCATCGCTTGAACCGATTTACAATTTGCTTTTTCTACGGTTTCTTGCCTTAGAAAAATTAAAAACCGAATTACAATTCGCTTTTTCAACGGTTTTTGGTCTTGGGAAAATTAAAAACCTATACGGTTTTTTTTGTCATGTCGACAATAAAAAACCGAATCACCAAAGTAAGGAAAATAGACTTCATGTGGAATCCCTCCTTACTTTGAATAAATAAAGGGGATGATGCATCTTGCACTTTACCTCTTGGGTGACGTGGAAAAAAGTGCGACTCTTGGTTGATGTGGAACAAACTGAGCTTTTAAGGGAAATAAATAATAAAGGCAAATATAAATTATAAAACTTATTTTTAATTAAACAGTGGATCAAACAAATATAATTAAACCTAATTAAAAAGAATCTAACAAATATAATTTAACAGTAAACTTATTCAATCCAAACGTGCAAATCACTCAACACTGTGTTATTAATTCTCAATAAAATCAGACGTATAATCAGACGAAGGTCCGCAAGCTCAGAGTTTCTTTCTTTCTCATTGTTTGTATATCATTTCAGTAGAAACGCGCTAAGAGCAATCTGTCTAGCCAGATGAACATGAAGAGCGGGGGGTGCAGCCCAGTATTTTTTTGATGGAATGCATCAAAAATTTTATATCTATACATCTACCCGGGCATCGCCGAGCAATAATGCTAGTATATATATATATATATATATATATATATATATATATATATATAATAAGTACAATGATCAATGTATATAACTGATGTAAAAAAAAGCAAAAAAATATATTTATAAAAAAAATAGTACGGGATATTTTTATAGACAAAATAATGTGGAAGAAAATATTCAAATTAAATCTAATATAAAGAATACTAAAGAATAACAGTACAGTTAATATAGTATACAGTTTGAGGATTATATCTTTTACTGCAATTTAATATTTTTTTGGATAATGTCCAATCGTCTGCCGCATTAGCAAGGAAAAAAAATATTTTTTTTGTCTATTTAGTTTTTATGCACGTGACGGTAAATTTATTTAAAGTACCAGAAAAAAATATCACGTGATCTGCATTTAATAAATTAAATTCTAAAATTGAATCTTTAAAAATTCTCCAAAAATCAGAAAATGGACGTAAAGATTCGAAAAAGATTTCATTTTAAAGGAATTTTTAGGTATTTTCTCGCGATATAAATTGTATAACCCTCAAAGTATTATTTTAAATGCAAACTTAAAAAAAGTTACTAAAATAGCTTAAAAATTTACTTTTAAAAAATCTAAGAAGAATATTTCAAAAATCTCTCGTTTTGCACCCCTATAGTATAAGAAGAATGGCCATGCAAAATTTCAGCCCTTGAGGTCCAGCGGTTTGGTCTGTGCGTTGTATGTCAGTCAGTGAGTCAGTTACGGAACTGTTTTATATATATATATATATATATATATATATATATATGTGTGTGTATATATATATATATATATGTATATATATATATATGTTAATATATATATATATATATGTATATATATATATATATATATATATATATATATATATATATATATATATATATATATATATATATATATTTATATATATATATATATATTTATACAGGGGACACTCTCTTTAATTCGAACTCAAAGGTTCTCAGAAAAAAGTTCGAATTATCCGATGTTAAGAGAAAATATATAACTTTAAATGTGTATCACTGAAGAAGAAACTCTCCTAGTATGTATAACCCTAGAAAATATATTATACTATGTTATCTAAAGTTAAACATATTAAAAAGCAATACAGGAAACACTGTAAAATGGATGTTTGGTTCTGTTTATGATGCCTACATTGTTCAGCCAGCTTCTCGATTTTTGAAGTAAACATTTCAATTCATTTTCAGAGGAAGGTTCCATTTGAATAAATGCTTTCAGAGTTTTAATAGAGTCCATTATGGCTTTGTCCATTGTGGCCGCATTAAATATATCTTTCGGCAGGTAAGTAGAGAAAAGCCCTGGCAGTTTCCTACCGATATTAGTGCATACGTCTTCGTTTACATCAGAGCTTTGGCCACATACAGTTTGATAAGAAATATTTTGCCTTGACTTAAATCGAGAAAGCCATCCATCACTGCATTTAAAATCTTCAATACCCATTCGACTTGCCAATTTATCAGCCTTCGTCAGCACTGGGGGTCCATTTATCGGAAAATTTCGAGATCTAAGATCCTGGAACCATAGAAGTAAAGCTTTTTCTAGAACTTCTTGGGACGCATTTCCCATGCGCTTTCTTCCTCTAGCAAGATTTGATTTTTCCCATGATTCTAAAATTGACTCCTTGTTTTTCAAATTAGTTGACACGGTATTTTTTTAAATTCCATAGTCAGCTGCTAACTTTGTTTTACATTCGCCATTGTCTACTTTCTTTAAAATTTCTACCTTTGTCTCCAAAATTAGGGTTCTGTACTTTCCACGTGTAGACATCGTGAATTTTTACACGTTCACACCACACAATGAGGAAGAAAAACTAGACCACATTAACTTGTCTGCACTGCAGTTATAACTGACGCAGCTCCGTAGAATCTGTAGTAAAGACTAGTTTTTCTGAAATTCTAAGAAAATCGATCCAAATAAAGTAAAATTGCTTTTTCCGTTTAGCACTAATAAGAAGGACAATAGCTACTAACGTTTAGCGAACATGCAATAATCTAGGAATGCAGGCATGTGCCTCTTTACACAGAAAAGAAATTTTGATACACAAAATAATAAATACAGTGTGTATTTTCTCCATTAAACGAGGAAAAAGAATTTTTTTTGTCAAATTTTTAGTTCGAATTAACCGAAGTGATAAAAATTTAGTTCGAATTAATGAGATATTTTTAACATTAACTCCAATACAAGTTTTGGGGGGCCTTTGAATTAGTTCGAATTAATCGAAAGTTCGAATTAACGAGCGTCCACTGTATATATATATATATATATATATATATATATATATATATATATATATATATATATATATTCATTCTTAGGCCCTAATTCTTGGGATACATGCTATCCCACCCCGTACAGAAAAGGTTAATAATACTGCTTAAAATATAGAGAATTTTAGCGCTGAGTAAAAATTCAAATTTAAAATAATAACTTGGTTGACAGTCCTTTCACTAGAACAGGCCATTATAAACTAAAGTATTTCTTAACTCTCCAGTTTAATCAGTCTTTTTTTATGTAGATATATAATCACGTGTGGGTGTGTGACTTTAGACGCTTTTTAGGATAATTACCTTTTTCCAAAATCAAGTTTCCAGTATTCGTTTATTTTAAACACACAAATAACTCAATCATTGAGTTGGAATAACTCTTTTAAATAATTACTCACAGAAAATTAATGCTATTGTCCGGTATGAATGCTTTGAGTTTTTAATTCTATTATTCAAAATGGACTGTATTTAGCATTTTTTTTTCTTTTTTTAAAAATGACCTTAATCCATTCAACTCAAAGTTAATTATATTTTTACATTTTAGAATGTCTATTTACGTAGAAGAGTCAATAACAAAAAAAGGTTATATTTGACATGAAAGAGATTTTAAGCGTTGTTTTTTTCTAATGTTTTAACTAAACGTATTGCTTTCCAGTTGTTAGAATAGTTAATATTTCTAGATTCTTAAATAGTTTTAATAAGTATAATAATTATTTTTCTTTTAATTGTTTGGTCAAATCATTCAAATCCGTCATATATTGTGATGTTGTATTTCGTATCCATTCAGGTATATACTGTTTTGTACTAAATATAGAAAACACGCATTCACAGCTTTAAGTTTGTTCCGAATTTTGTAAAATTATGTATGTGTTTAGCTAAAATTACCGTTGAAATTGTTGTTATGGTTGTTCCGTGTAAATAGTCATATTGGCTAAATTTCTCCTGTACCAGGCATTTAACTTAGGGTTTGTATAGTATCTCTCCAAACTGGCGAGATATTGGCTTGCTGGTGAAGTTTTTAGCTACAAAATCTTGGCACCAAATTGGGTGAGATAACGCCGAATTTGGTGACTTGGCTTCGAACTTGACGACTGTTCCAAGCCTGGAATTTTCTGTAACATTGTGTAAATCCCCAGACTCTAGAGAAGCTATAAATACAGCCCCGATTCAGGTTCCAGTGCTCAGTTTTGAGTGTGCTCAGAGCTTGTCAAAAGCGCCGCTGTTAGCTGTGAGATTTTCTTCGGAGAATCGCTGAGGTTCATGCCGCGATAAGTGCGACTTCGTGCGGCGTCGTTTGTGTCGAGTTTTCTTCCGTAATTCTGTGAACTGCAGATTGTGTTGGAAGCACCGTAGTCAGTTTCTGGCAATCTGTAAGTTGTAGTTTTTCGACTTCCATGTTAATAAATCTTTGTTTTTATTCTGTCTTATTCAAGGGAATCTCTCTAGATCTCTCTCTGCCATTTTTATTTTTAATTATGTTATATAGAATTAAACCTGACGGAAATTGTTTATTTCGCGCTGTTAGGTAACCCCATTTCTTTTTATTGAATTTGATAGACGTACAAGTGAAGTTTTTCCAATCCATCAAAAAACACGGACTGGATGACGCAATAGAAGTGATTCTCGCAGCCACGCCTACTGTGGTGACGGCATTGTAGAGTATCCAATAAGATAACTTAGCAGCGTGGTTTTCTGACGATGTATGCAAATATTAGAAGGCGAAACGCGTTATATCAGTGTTGGTGGCTAGAACATCCAAGTCAGTCGGCATGACGGCGTCTATCAGTCGGTGCTCTTGTCCGAAAGAGTTATTATCCGTATATGGCAGTAATGCTTTTTTACATTAGTCCAGATGGGACTTTCTTTTATGCTATATTACAGTATTTCTGTCATGTTTATATTTTGGTTGCCAACATTTTTTACTTTTAAATAAAAGTTAGAGCTCTACATTGCATTGCGTTTTTTTTTTTACTCTGCACTATACACCTCCGTTTAATTTTTTATTACGGTGGTGTATATCAGAATTAATTAGTAATTTTTTAACTTGCATTTCTCTGTCCTTAATATTATGATTTTCAACATTTAGCAATGATGAATAATTTGTGTATGAATACATTTACAGGTAGCTCTCCTATAACACGGCATCTTACAACAAGGTCTCGCTCTAACACGATAAGATAAATTGCGGGAACCCTCGTATAACACTGCAACCTGTAACACGGTCTCGCTCTAACACGATAAGATAAATTGCGGGAACCCTCGTATAACACTGCAACCTGTAACACGGTTTCGCTCTAACACGATAAGATAAATTGCGGGAACCCTCGTATAACACTGCAACCTGTAACAAGGTCTCGCTCTAACACGATAAGATAAATTGCGGGAACCCTCGTATAACACTGCAACCTGTAACAAGGTCTCGCTCTAACACGATAAGATAAATTGCGGGAACCCTCGTATAACACTGCAACCTGTAACACGGTCTCGCTCTAACACGATAAGATAAATTGCGGGAACCCTCGTATAACACTGCAACCTGTAACACGGTCTCGCTCTAACACGATAAGATAAATTGCGGGAACCCTCGTATAACACTGCAACCTGTAACACGGTCTCGCTCTAACACGATAAGATAAATTGCGGGAACCCTCGTATAACACTGCAACCTGTAACAAGGTCTCGCTCTAACACGATAAGATAAATTGCGGGAACCCTCGTATAACACTGCAACCTGTAACACGGTCTCGCTCTAACACGATAAGATAAATTGCGGGAACCCTCGTATAACACTGCAACCTGTAACAAGGTCTCGCTCTAACACTATAAGATAAATTGCGGGAACCCTCGTATAACACTGCAACCTGTAACACGGTCTCGCTCTAACACGATAAGATAAATTGCGGGAACCCTCGTATAACACTGCAACCTGTAACAAGGTCTCGCTCTAACACGATAAGATAAATTGCGGGAACCCTCGTATAACACTGCAACCTGTAACACGGTCTCGCTCTAACACGATAAGATAAATTGCGGGAACCCTCGTATAACACTGCAACCTGTAACAAGGTCTCGCTCTAACACGATAAGATAAATTGCGGGAACCCTCGTATAACACTGCAACCTGTAACACGGTCTCGCTCTAACACGATAAGATAAATTGCGGGAACCCTCGTATAACACTGCAACCTGTAACACGGTTTCGCTCTAACACGATAAAAAAAATTGCGAAAACCTTTCTACAACAGTGTACTTCTACAGCACTAGATAACATAATTTTTGTTTAACACATTTAAAAACTAAATTACCTTAAAATAATGACAGGAAGGAATAATGAACTATAGCGGGTTTACATGAAAATGTATAAACAAATTATAATTTATTCATTTATAACTCTATAAAATTACAAGGCCTAAGCTTAGCCGAAAATCTTGAATCCTTTTTCCTGAATACAGACCCTTCCGCCGAAAGAAGCCGAAAATTCAAAAGGGAGCTGCAAAATTGTCTATCTCCATACCGTGAATCTACAATGACCTTGTAAGAACCAGCAAACAAACCAAAATCACAGATTTTTTAAAGAGGATAGAAGGTGCAAAAAATCTAAATGAAGAAAAAGGTTCCGAAAGTAAAGGTGATATCGTGCAATCGAAAAAAATGTTCTAGTTTGATTGTACCGAACAGTGACGAGGAAGAAATTTATTAAATTAATATCGCATTAAATGAAAATAATATTTTTTTTGTTTCTTTTCGTTTTGTGTTATACATACATTTATATTTGTAATAAAAATTGAGTTGCTTATATGGAATTTAAAAAAAAGTTTGTTTTTAATAAGTTTTCACAACTAAACCCCCTTTTTTGGAACTGTCTCTGGGTGTCATATAACACGGTTTCACACAACACGGCATTTTATAGGAACCTATCTACTGTGTGTAAGGTATACACAAGATTCGATTCACAAGAATCGAACTTTTGAGTGAATTAAAGAAGCTGCTTCAGATATGCTAATTTCGGCATACGCTCTTAGTATAAATACCACGCAGCGTCATTAATAAAAAAAGGGGAGGTTGTTAAGGTTGAAAAGGTGTTATCCTGCGCTAGTCCTTAGCGGGCCAGAAGTTTACATGGCAGTACTGCTGGTTTGACTTACTGTTCGTGAGTATAAAAATATATTGTTCTTGAAAGCTGTGTTTATACATTCCGTACAAGTAGTACGCATGCTTATTGCTGTAAAAGCCAATTATATGTGCAACGAATTCAATAAACATTCTTTCATGTATAAACTGTGTTTGCTTCAAATTCAAATAGAGTGCCACTTCAAATTATATACACCCAAGTCTGGGTAGAAGTGAGCATAGATTCTCTATATGTGTTATAGGAAGGTTACCTGTATTTCCTATCCAGCCGTCATGTTTTGAATGATACCAACTAGTCAGAATATATCCATGTCCTCCGAATGCCATACGGTAACAATGATTAAAAAGAAATTTTTATATGCCACGTTTTTAAATTTTCTGTTGAATCATATAAACTTGACAATTCTCTCTTAATTGCACAAACCTTCACTGAATTATTCTTTTTCACTTTCTTTTATTTAATTTTAATCACTTTTTAGTCGTTGCCACTATCCACAGACTTTACAAACTTTAATTTTTATAATTTATTTAAAAAAATTTTCGCACAATATTTTTGTAAACAAACTAAATCCATATGTATTCTGTTTTCAAAATCGTCAAACGCCGTCACGCAAAACGTCCAAGCATCGAATTCGATCGAAGCGCCACCTTGCGGATTTTTTTCGGCTAAAAGTATTTAAAAGAATGCATTGTCATCGTGTTCCTGAGCTATTCTGAAAGTTTCAAATGTCCAGCTAGTCGGGAAGTTAGTTAAAAATCGATTGCAAGATTTGTACTGGATAGATACGCAAACACGCAAATAAATAAGAAAGCGAGTTGATAAAAAAACATGGTAATAAAGATAAGAATTAGGATCGTGAGCCACACGTTGCCAGACGAAAAAAACATCGCCAATGTGTGATATGACGACGATGACATAATTTTCTCCCTTCGGCGCTAACCTTAAGCATCAGTTTTCACAACAACTGGGCTAGAACGCGAAAAAAAAATGGCAGTTTTACACCATTCCAAATTGCTTTTAATCTATCTGCTCGATGGTTTCCTCGAGATTAGCAAAAACTAAATCCTTTTGCAATATCAGTGATAGAACACACACACTCCCCCGTCAATTATACACAGAAAGAAAGAAAAAAAAACCGTCTGCTATGGAGCTTCCTCTTTCACATCTTTCGGTCACATCCTCTTCCTGATCGATCCGTGCCGGGCGTTCGAATTGCCGGCTCGAAAGCGCGTGCTCTTGGCGATCGAATATGGAATTTGGAGAAGGGCTTCTTTCTAGGCTATGCGGGGGGAAATATTTTTAATTTTATTTTCTCTCATTTCTGTAACAGGAAGTTGTCAATCAAGTTCACGAGATTATCAGAATGATGTGGAGAAAGTGAAAAATAAAAAAGGAAATTGATTGTTCGGAAGATTAGGAATTGTAAAAAAGAACCCGCTGTATTTCCGCGAATGTATTTTTTGCCTTTTTTTCGGCAAAAGTTATTTAATTCCTATTATACCTCGAGTGATAAGCCCAAAATGATTACCGGAGAATTTACCAATTTAAAATACCTGTTTTATGTATTTACAACGAATTTATCTACTTGTTTGGTTGATCGATAAACTTAAACTAATATGAAGAGTTTTGAAATCTCAAAAAAAAGTTCTTCTAACGCCTTTTAAGGAGCTGCGGGCTGGTAATAAACGCTAAATAGTTTGACACGGTTTCGATTCGATTAGCAGTCATTCGATTATGTTATTTCCATTCACGATAAAATTTCCTCTTTGATTATTTTGCTAAGACTTGAGATATCTGTCTAGGTTCACAGAGCTTTTCTTCAAAAATATTCAGTACTGATTAAATACTTATATTTTTAGTTTACAAAACCGGATTTTGGGATACAAAATCGTGAAAACGAATATAAATTTGGTAAAAATTTCGTAGCATTTTAAAGAGAGGGCGAGTAATATATATACCACTAGCTGAAAACCCGCACTTCGCTACGGAGTACATTAATATTAAATACAACGGTCAATGTATGCAATTAATGCCAAAAATATAAATATATATATTTATAATAAATACGACGATCAATGTATACAATTGATGTAAAAAAAACATTTATAAAAAAATCGTAAGGGATATTTTTATAGACAAAACTAGCTGAAAACCCGCGCTTCGCTATGGAGTACATTCAAATTAAATACAACGGTCAGTGTATGCAATTGATGCCAAAAAAAAATATATATATATATATTTATAGTAAATATGGCGATCAATGTATACAATTGATGTAGAAAAAAATATATATTTATAAATAAATCGTGAGGGATATTTTTAAAGACAAAATAATGTCCAATCGTCTGCCGCATTAGCAAGAAATTTTTTTTTTTGTCTATTTAGTTGTTACGCACGTGACGATAATTTTATTGAAAGTACCAGAAAAAGAAATCACGTGATCGTCATTTAATAAAATAAATTCTAAAAATGAATCTTTCAAAATTCACCAAAAATCAGAAAATGGAGGTAAAGATTCGAAAAAGATGTCATTTTAAAGGAGCTTTTATGATCTTTCTCGTGATATAAATTTTATAACCCTCAATGTATTGTTTTAAATGCAAACGTAAAAAAAGTTTAAAAAACAGCTTAAAAATTTGCAACATGCAAAATTTCAGCCCTTTAGGTCCAGCGGTTTGGTCTGTGCGTTGTATGTCAGTCAGTCAGTCAGTCAGTGAATGAATGAGTCAGTTACGGAACTGTTTTATATATATAGATAATGTCCAATCGTCTGCCGCATTAGCAAGAAAAAAAATATTTTTTTGTCTATTTAGTTTTTATGCACGCGACGATAAATTAATTTAAAGTACCAGAAAAAGAAATCACGTGATCGGCATGTAATAAATTAAATTCTAAAAAATTAATCTCTAAAAATTCCCCAAAAATGAGAAAAGGGAGGTAAAGATTCGAAACAGAGCTCATTTTGAAGGAATTTTTATGATCTTTCTCGCGATATAAATTTTATAACCCTCAAATTATTATTTTAAATGCAAACTTAAAAAAAGTTACAAAAACAGCTTAAAAATTTAATTTAAAAAAATCTAAGAAGAATTTTTGAAAAATCTTTCTTAGTGCACCCCTACACTATAAGGAGAATCACCATGCAAAATTTCAGCCCTTTAGGTCCAGCAGTTTGGTCTGTGCGCTGTATGTCAGTCAGTGAATGAGTCAGTTACGGAACTGTTTTATATATATATACCATTAGACTATATTACTCGCCCTCTCTTTTTAATACCCTTAGAGTGAGTAATATATACCCTTATAATGCCCCCGCTAATGACTTCAATATTCCTCGCGTGAATTCCAAGATAGCGCGAACACCTTTTGTGACCACCCGTTTTATGACCACCCGTTTCATGAGTGCCGAAAGGTTCACCTTACCATTTAACGCACAAAAGCCTAGTAGAGGGACTCCTCCGATTATTTCTGGAAATAAGAGTGCCTTTGAATGTTCCCCCTTCACGGACAATGCAGTTCCGATGACAATGCCGGCTGTAGACCCGATGAAGCCGACGAACCACGTTCCTTTCTCCCGGAAGAAGCAATACTCGACACGCAGAACGGTATTTATTCTTCAGTCGTCTAGGGATGCGACATCGAGAACAAAACATCGATGTTTTAAAACATCGATGTTCAATATTAAAACATCGATGCTAACAAAACATCGTCCCAAAACCATCGATGTTTTTGAACATCCATATTTTAAAACTGCTTTAGTAACCTCTAACTTTAATGTTACTTTGGTTAGTCGTGGGTGTGTGTGTTTCATTTTACTCTCTGATTGGGTTGACACAAATGACAAAAACTGGGTTGCTAGAGTCAGCGCATATCACAGAATTTCCATGATACATTTTATTATTGTTACCAGAAAATTTGAAGGAGATATTTTTGTTATCCAAAACAATTGATAGGACCAAAGCCACAAAGAAGAATCTGTGATGTTTTTAATTTAAATTTGTTGAATGGGAAAAAATTATTGTAAATATCATGTCATATTTATTTACAAATTGGAGAATGATTTACTTCCAGGAGGTTACATAATTTAGTAAAAAAAATTCTGAAGGTCATGACAGTAACACAAGTAGTATTGGTTTCATATCAGTAGAGTATAAAGCAAAATTATTTAAAAGAATTTTTGCCAATAATTTCCCAGTTACCAATAAATTTAAATTTAAATTATTATTATTATTATTATTATTATTATTATTATTATTATTATTATTATTATTATTATTATTCTTCTTCTTCTTCTTCTTCTTCTTCTTCTTCTTCTTCTTCTTCTTCTTCTTCTCCTCCTCCTCCTTCTTCTCCTCCTTCTTCTTCTTCTTCTTCTTCTTCTTCTTCTTCTTCTTCTCCTCCTCCTCCTCCTCCTTCTTCTTCTTCTTCTTCTTCTTCTTCTTCTTCTTCTCCTCCTTCTTTTTCTTCTTCTTCTTCTTCTTCTTCTTCTTCTTCTTCTTCTTCTTCTTCTTCTTCTTCTCCTTCTCCTTCTCCTTCTCCTTCTTCTTCTATATTATTAATTTTTAATGATTATATTAATTAATTTTTTTATGATTTTTGTGCCCCTAAGAGGTGCGCAACCACCTGTGGAGCCCCTTCACCACAACCAGTTGCGTTAAGAGAGATGGTTTGGGGGTGACGGGGGGGTCAAATTCCAATGCGCGGGAGGAAGAGGGTTGGGAATGACCTTTGGCCCTGGCTCCTCAAATAAACAAAAGCTGCCAGATGAACATGAAGAGCGGGGGTGCAGCCCAGTATTTTTTTGATGGAATGCATGAAAAATTTTATATCTATATATCTACCCGGGCAATAATGCTAGTATATAATATAATCAGTATATACTATACTAGCGGCCCGTCCCGACTTTGTCCGGGTTGAACAAAATATTATACCAATAAATTTCCAGTTGATAGCCAATAAATTGTAAATATTTTTTTACTTTAAATGTCCAATAAAAAGCGGAGTTCCAAATGTAGTTTTCTTCAATAAACCCTTTAACGTTGCCAGTTTCAAAAATCCTTTTTGTATTTATCAATACCTCCTCTACTTGAATCTTTAAAATATTAAAACCTTTTCCTTACGGGGTGGGATAGCATATATCCGAAGCAGATACTCTAAAAACATACGGTGTGATGTCGGCAGAGATATATTCTCGAATTCCACTTCGTTATGACTTTTCTAACGGCTTTGCCCCCAAAGAACAATTGTGTGACATTCTGGGAACGGAGGGTGAATCTTGCCGAAAAGGACTGATTAATAATCTTTTGTCGTTCTAGCTAGAGGCTATTTCTTTTCAGGCGAGTGACATCAGAAGGGCTATTCATCCGCGGTTTATCCATTTTCAGCTTTTGAGAGATGAAAGAGGCACGGGATGCCGATCAACTACTATTTAAATTCTTCTTCAATAATAAGAAAGCAATAAGAAAGCAATTAACCACTCTTTCCCCTGCCCCCCCCCCAAGCTGAATGTCGCCCACGTAAAATGGGGATAGGAAGTAGATAACATTTTCCCTTTCTAAAGAGCGATTTCGAAAAACGGTCCCCGTAAGCTAAAGAGTGTTTCTATGGTTACTTGACTGCGCTTGACAAAGGAAAAGTTGTAAGGTACATTGTAATGTACAAAAGTTGTACATTACCCTTCACATACAAAATCTGCTCTCTCTCTCTCTTTATATATTATTATAGGATATAGAATATATACTGTACCTTTGTCCATCTGGAATACTGTACCTTTCAAAGAGTGAAAGAATTTTTCAAATAGGTGCAGTGGTTCTGGAGATTACCCTCCACATACAAAATCGCTCTCTCTTTATATATAAGTATAGATCTTTTTATAAGTGCTGTAAAATGCTTCAATGAACACATACAGCTTAGCTTTTAGGTCAACACCTAGTGAGTAATATATAAAACACTATTGCAAAATTTCATCGAAATATATTGAAAATTTTTTATATGATAAGCTTTCTCGCTTACAAAAGTGACTGAAAAATGAGTTTTCTAAGAAATACACTTAAAGATGCTCCTTCGAGTCATCTAATATCGCTTTCAATTGATACAATGGACCATGAATTCTCATCCAATGACCGTACGAATAAATGTAAAGCAATTTTAGAATCCTAAAAGATTACCCTTTGAAGAAATAGAGTAATCAAAAAAATTTCGAAATGTTGCACCAAAACATCCATTTCAACGTAAACAGATATCCTGAAAAAATTAATAACGACTTTAGAAGGTTCAGATAAACCTATATAAAAGTGTTTCAATTTTTAAATTTTAACTTGGCCTGAAAATATAAACTTAAAAATTTGGTAATTTCGGAAACATTCATCCGTAAAATCTATAAAGTACATCGGGTAAAAACTAATGCAATGAAAATATAAAAAACAACGTTGATATACCTAAAATCATGTAGAAATAAAATACAAATGTTAAGGAGGTCCGGGACACATTTTAAAAAATTGTATTCATTGAGTTAAAATTTTAAATATTTTTGTGATGGTTAAACCCATAATTCGTAAACAAAATCATATCATAAAACTTCTCATAAATTTTTAAAATTTTTAAAATTAATAATTTTTTTAAAAAATGGGGTAACTTTAAATCGTTAGAACTCGAAATATTATGCGTCGGAATTTCAAAATTTTTTCATTTAATTAAACAGAAATACATAAGTTTTAATTTTGATTCAGCATTTTTTGAAATATTAATTTTTTTTTAATTCAAAAAATATTTCGTGTAAATTTAAATAAAATTATTTAACTTATTTTTTTAAAAATATTATATTTTCAAAACTAAATATCTTTTTTTTTCAAATTTGCTGAATCGAAATTAAAGTAAAATAATCGAAAAAAACATGTTACAAGTTTGAACTATTTATCTTTAACGGTTCTTGAGTTATAACAATTTAAAGACGAGAAAGGGTGAAAAAACCCATCATGCAGAAAAAACGCATTTAAATGTTTAAACGAAGATTGGCTGCTATTAGAATGCTGTATAAACAAAAATAATTAATATCTCCTGTTCTAATTAAGATAGAAACAAGATTTAAACGTCATTTTAAGTGAAAAAGAAAAGAAAATGTTTTAATGCGATAATGTATTTTCGGAAATGTGAAGAATTTTGTGTCTTGAACTCCCTTAAAAACTCTATTACAATGCTTATAAAGTGTTTTGAAATAATGTACTACAGTAGACCCCGTTATAGCGAACGCGGTATATAACGAACTTACGGATATAACGAATGAAAATTTTGGTCCCGCCATTTTCCTCTTGTACGCAATTTAATGAGTATTGTGTCAGTTTAATGTAATCGATTTGAGTCGATTTAATTCATTAATGATCATTTCTAATAGATTCTATCATTTTTTAATACATCATTATTGAATACACATTGCAACTAATGAGTTATACATTTTGTGAACTCTAACATTTTTCTTAACGGTTGGCATATGGCGAACCACCGGATATAGCGAACAAAACCTATGGTCCCTTGAAGTTCGTTATAACGGGGTTCGACTATATAATTATGGAGACGCCATGACTAAAGTTTTCCAGTATTTAAAAAAAAAAAAATTCCATTTCTATTTTGCATTTAATTTAGATTTTGCCAACCCCTTAAAACTGTAGTTGAAGTGGGTAAAATTTATAGAAAGGAAAATGGACATTATTTTCAAATATCTATATATGCGTATAAAACACTTCCATAACTGATTGACTGACTGACAGGCAACGCACAGACCAAACCGCTGGACCTAAAGGGTTGAAATCTTGCATGGCGTTTCTTCTTATAGTGTAGGGGTGCACTAAGAAAGATTTTGAAAAAACTCTTCTTAGAATTTTTTAAATTAAATTTTTAAGCTATTTTTGTAACGTTTTTTAAGCTTACATTTAAAATAATAATCCGAAGGTTATAAAATTTATATCACGAGAAAGATCCTAAAAATTCATTTAAAATTAAATCTTTTTTGAATCTTTACCTCCCTTTTCTGATTTTGGGGGAATTTTTAAGGATTCATTTTTAGAATTTAATTTGTTAAATGCTTATCACGTGGTTTCTTTTCTTTCTGAGATACTTTAAATTAATTTTGCGTCACGTGCATAACAACGAAATAAATTGGCAATTTTTTTTTCTATCTTAAGCGGCAGACGATTGGACATTATCCAAAAAAATATTAAAATACAGTAAAAGAAATGTTCCTCAAACTGTACTATATTAACTGTACTATATTCTTTAGTATGTACTATTAGATTTAATTTCAGTATTTTCTTCTACATTATTTTGACTATGAAAATATCCGTTACGATTTTTTTATAAATTTTTTTTGGCATTAACTGCATACATCGACCGTTGTATCTAATTTGAATGTAATCCGTAACGAAGCACGGGTATTCAGCTAGTATGGTTATAAAACTTTAACCAGAGAAAGAAGAATTGTGGTTACAAATGGCAACCGTAATTTATGCAGTTTGTTATTATGAGAGGTAGCAATTTTAAAATAATGACTGCGGGATATCTTCCAGTTTTTAAGCATTTAAAGCAGTTTTGAAACACATTTAATTTAGAATTTGAAATAAGTCTATTAATTTATAAATTCTAAGAAAAGATTTATTTCTAACATTTTATTGGTCTTAAAATTATAGGTGAAGGAGTCACCGGTTTTATAAATATTCACATTACTTTTGTAAGGTTGTTTTGTTATTAACACTGGTAATACAGTCGGACCTCTATTTAACGAAGTCGCTAAATCCCGAAAAAAAGTTCGTTATAAATTCATTAAATAGTGATTCACCTTATAAAATACTTTAAGCTACACAAAACAGATTTTAAATTCATAAACACTAAATATTATTGATAAAAGTAATTGATCCCACCTTTATTTTGTAAATTAATGTTTATTTGTTTTACATATCTTACCCATCAAACATAAATCTGCAAGGAAAACAAGAATAAAACAAAACATTTTCCGGGAATACACTGTATTTTCAATTTA
Organism: Dolomedes plantarius; assembly: GCA_907164885.2. Lineage (NCBI taxonomy): Eukaryota > Metazoa > Arthropoda > Arachnida > Araneae > Dolomedidae > Dolomedes > Dolomedes plantarius. Next base: position 160,987,468 of record OU015499.1, read on the forward strand.
AAAATATATATTAAAATTAATGAATTTTGATGTCATTATCGCATTTATTATAACAAGTAATTTTAAGCATACATTACCACATGCGTCCTTAAATTTAATTACTGATAAAGTCTGTTAATTTTGTCTGAAAATGTATTTTCTCTCATAATGCGTCTCTCATCTTTTCAATGCACCAAAAACCCCTTGAGGCGTATTTTCTTTAAACTGTAATTCGCGTCGGAATGTGTTAAAAGAAAGTTAATGTGTAAAATGTGTTAAAAGAAAGAATAAGTTTGATATGTTCAGAAATATTTTGAGAAATATGGAGAAAAAAATAATATTGGATCAAAAGAAAAATTTCGTTAAATAGAGAATGCACTCCGCTATTTGGAGGCTATTTTACGAAGAAATTCGCAAAATGTTCTTGGTTCTAAGGAGAAGTTCGCAAAATAGAGAAATACGCAAAATAGAGGTTCGTTAAATAGAGGTCCGACTGTATTTTAAAAGGATGTCCGACTGTATTTTAAAATAATGACTGCGGGATATCTTCCAGTTTTTAAGCATTTAAAGCAGTTTTGAAACACATTTAATTTAGAATTTGAAATAAGTCTATTAATTTATAAATTCTAAGAAAAGATTTATTTCTAACATTTTATTGGTCTGTACTATATTCTTCTTTCATATTCCATAATTCATATTCCATATTCCATATTCCATATTCCATATTCCATATTCCATTCATATTCCATAATTCTTCTTTCTCTGGTTAAAGTTTTATAACCATACTAGCTGAATACCCGTGCTTCGTTACGGATTACATTCAAATTAGATACAACGGTCGATGTATGCAGTTAATGCCAAAAAAATTTATAAAAAAATCGTAACGGATATTTTCATAGTCAAAATAATGTAGAAGAAAATACTGAAATTAAATCTAATAGTACATACTAAAGAATATAGTATGAAAGAATATAGTATAGATGAATTTGGGATTAATTTGCTATTAGCAAATGCCAGATATTTGACACTTAAACCATTAGCCTTCATCTGTCTTTCCAATACATAGGAACAATACAATTAAAACCATTAATGTCTATGTCAATATGCTGACTGTTCATTTATTGTCTAGAATTTCACAGAGCACAATTAAAAGAGCCCTTTAGTCCAAATGTGAGACAATCAGTGCCGGTCAGAAGGAGGAACAAAGTAACAGCTCAACCACGAGGAAAACCTGCAATAAAGGGTTTGAATCAGCTAGACAATCGTAGGCCTTGATTCCTTTACGTCTATGAAAAATTCAGGTACTCTCTTCTAATGAAATTTCCTTGGATTATTGACTTAGGATTACTTATCGTTGCTTACCTCTGTTGTATGTATGCATTCTGCATATATGTATCTATATATATGTATATATATATATATATATATATATATATATATATATATATATATATATATATATATATATATATATATATATATATATATATTAGGATTAAGCATATTATAGACTTGAAAGCTGTGCTAACTCGTAATAATTACCCAGTAAGTCTTTCCAAAAACATAATTGGTTGTTTTTGTTTTAATGAATAGTTTGTTCTGTTGCATTAATAAGTTAAACATAACAATAGGTTAAAATAAAAATAATAACTACTAAAAACAAAAATAAAAATCATAAGAAAAATAAAAATATAATTAACTCATAGTAGTAACAATAATAAAAACTAATTAAATAAAGGAATAATAGTCTTAAAATATGGTTACCTAAGTAAGTCTGTAACTGAGTATCCACTACCTCAATGGTTGCAAGTTATATGACGTCAGTCATCTTGCGGTTACAAGTTCTTAACTTCCACTCTGACTAGCGCCAGGCTTGGTGTTCTTTGGTTAAGTACTTTTATTCAAACTTAATTCATTTATAATTCAATTCTTCTGTTAATAATGGATTGTACGGTGTCTGAGTGTGTTTATTTAATAGATCATACTCATCAGAAACAATCCATTGGTTTTTAGACAGTATTGACACCGCTGATGAAGAAATGCTGTCAAAAACCTTATTCATACTTTTCTTTACATGTTGGATGTTCCTGGCTTCAAGCAGCTTTAGAGCTATTACTGGTTTTCTCTTTCATATTATTCTTATTTATATATATATATATATATATATATATATATATATATATATATACGTATGTATATATATATATATATATATATATATATATATATATATGTATATATATATATATATATACACAGTGATTTCCGCATATAAGAATCACGTGTGTTATCACTGTTTTTGATTCTTATAAGCGGTTGATTCTTATACCCGAAATTTAGGTTTTTGGACAGGCACACACACACACAAACCTATATATATATATATATTAGATAATTTACCATAAAATACTCTTTAATTTACGTTAATTATCTTTTATTAAAATTATTTTTTATAATTTTAAAAATAAAACTTAATTTATATACCTATAAGTAAATACACATGATTATAGTAAGAGAAGAAAAAAATCCAATATTTGTTACAACATACATGCTTCACGGTTTTAACATTTCAACTACAGGAAGGGAGCAAGAAAAAGTTTTCTATGGTAGTTTGACGTAATGAAGTTTTCAGGAGGCTGTTTATACCTCTTTCAATACCAATAATCTTAGTAAGATTCACCTTCTAGCTTACGTTTCACGGTTTGATAACGTGCTGAATCTACTAGTGTAACGTTTGCCTAAGTGATAGTGGACACTTTGCCTCAAATTTATATGTTTCAGGGTCCAGGAAGCTGCAACCAGGATGTAGGAGGTAGAAAAAATAAATCGGACCCGGACGGGAAAAGATGCCCCCGGGTCAAGCTAATAGGACAGTATTGTACTAAAGCGTTTAAGGAGAAACTATTATGTTATGTCTAATAAAGAAAGGGGCGTTTAACTTTTCGTTCCCGTCCCGGCCGATAGATGGCTGCACCATTCTACAAAACAAATTTAGCTGAAAATGAATTCAATGCTACTTAAAGATGGCTAAAAGTATCAAAAGAATTCATTGTCATCGTGTCCTGAGCTATTATAAAAGTTTCAAATGTCTAGCTAGTCGGGAAGTTAGTTAAAAATCGATTGCAAGATTTGTACTGGACAAACACACGCACAAACAAACAAATAAGAAAGTGAGTTAATAAAAACATGGTAATAATGTAATAAATGTAATGTATATTTCCTCGGATTAAACAAATGAACGTGATTATGCGGGCTCGTGCTTAGCGAGTATCTAAAGCCAGATTAAAACATGTCACTGAGCATGCGCAGAAACAAAATGAATGTGTTTATGCGGCCTCGTGCTTAGTGAGTATCTGAAGCCAGATTAAAACGTGTCACTGAGCATGCGCAGAAACAAAATGAATGTGTTTATGCGGCCTCGTGCTTAGTGAGTATCTAAAGCCAAATTTAAATGTGTCACTGAGCATGCGCAGAAAGGAATTTTAACGTAGGATTGCGTTCCTCCATAACGATCCTCTGGAAAGGAAAATTTCAGACGCTAAAACCGTCCGTCCGCATCTCGCGAGTTATAATTTTGGCAGAGCGCCAAACCCATTCTGTATCGCTTCAACAAGCCGTCAACAGTTAAATAGAAAAGTACAAAAATGCATCAAAATTTTGACATACATATATGTATAAATATATACATACGTACATATATGTAGATACATATACACTTAACACATACATACATGAATACATACAATAGAGGTAAAGAAACGATAAGTAATCCTACGTTAATAACCCGCGGTAGTTTCGTTAGAAGAGACTACCTGAAATTTTTTTAACCCGTGTACAAAGTGCAACATTTTCGTCATTTTGAATGGTTTGTTTTTACATGTAAGGTTTGAATGTTCTAAGCAGGTTCTATTTATAGCTAAACCTTTTCTAATCCAGGTCCGATTTTCTGACCGTCGTGTTTCTTTCCATTCAGTCGTGATTTAAAGGATAATAGGAATGAATTCGCTAGTTGTCCATCGATCCAATAAACAGGACAGAATCGCCTTTTTGAAATAAGGTGATTGCATTTGCCTTCTTTGGCCTTTAATTATAAATACAGTCGGTCCTCTATTTAACGAAGTCGCTAAATCCCGAAAAAAAGTTCGTTATATGGAAAATTCGTTACATAGAGATTTACCTTTTAAAATACTTTAAACTGCACAAGACGGATTTTAAATTCATAAACACTAAATATTATTAATAAAAGTAATTGATCACACCTTCATTTTGTAAATTAATGTCTATTTGTTTTATATATCTTACCCATCAAACAGAAATCTGCAAGGAAAACAAGAATAAAACAAAACATTGTCCGGGAATACACTGTAATTTCAATTTAAAAAAAATATATTAAAATTAATGAATTTTGATGTCATTATCGCATTTATTATAACAAGAAATTTTAAGCTTACATTACCACATGCGTCCTTAAATTTAATTACGGATAAAGTCTGTTAATTTTGTCTGAGTTTTTTGTTTGAAAAAGTGATTTCTCTCACAATACGTCTCTCATCTTTGCAATGTACTGAAAAAGCCTTTGAGGCGTATTTTCTTCAAACCGCAACCCGCGTCGGAATGTGTTAAAAGAAAGTGAATGTGTTGAATGTGTTAAAAGAAAGAATAAGTTTGAAATGTTCAGAAATATTTTGAGAAATATGGAGGAAAAATAATATTGGATCACAAGAAAAAGTTCGTTAAATAGAGAATGCACTTCGCTATTTGGAGGTTATTTTACGAAGAAATTCGCAAAACGTTCTTGGTTCCAAGGAAAAGCTCGCAAAATAGAGAAATTCGTAAAATAGAAGTTCGTTAAATAGAGGTCCGACTGTATATCTCAATATTATCAATAATTTGTATCTTGTCATAAAACGCAGAGTTATTATTTTCAGTTTGAAAAAGGAAAGTTTATTACAAAAGGAATAATCAAAGTTGAAAGGGATGTTGTACTTTGTTCCCACAAAATTGCCACTCCCGGTGATGGGTTAAATTGTTAATTATCGCTGATTGCGGTTAAAAAACCAAATTTGACTCATCTAAAGATTAAATTCTTTCGTTTAAGGGGACTCACTACTCTTAAATCTTTAAAACATTCGATTTTTTGAAAAAAAAATATATGTTAAAGCCTGAACATTTCTGAACAAAATAAAGTAAACCACATGAAAATATTCCGCTTAGTTCCGGAGATATTGATATTCTAAATATTTAATTACTGATCAAGTTTATGGTAAGGAAAATTTTAAACTCATTTTTTCTCAAAAATATAATTTTGCATCATTCCGCAACTGATATCTCAAAAACTATGAAACATAATTCCATGAAATTTTTATCATTGCATAATCATGTTATTTTATTGCGTCTGAAATATAATCATTGCAATCACTGCACAGTTTGTTATTTTTTCAGGTGTAAATTAATGCCAAAATTTAAGGAAATTTTAAGTATATTTTGAGCATTTAAAAAAAAATTGAAAAACATTTTAATGTTGAATGTTTTATGTTCGATTGTATTTTGAATTATTTATTTTAAATATAAAGCAGGAATTATACATTTAAGTGTAAAATTAATTTCATAGTTCTGCGCTCAAACCAGTATACAATAAAAATGCTTAAAAAACAAGGTATATCTAAAGCAATTTTAAAAAAAAATTATTTAAAATTATTTTGAGAGTTGAAAATTTGTTTATTAAAATAAATATATCAATTTTTCATATGCATAAAATTTGGAAAAATTGGGAGTCAATTGAAATAGTTACAAAGAGTCAAAAAGTATGAAAATATGCCTTATTTCAACGAGTCGTGAGTTCCCTTAAGACCAAAATAGAGTCAATGGATGTAGTGAATTTCTCTCACGGACTGCCTCTAAAATTCCGCTTAGCAACTTAAGTATATAGAAGTTTAAAAAAGAAATAAACATACTCACATTTCTATTCATAAGTTTGTCAAAGAAGTCAAAGCACGCCGTTATCTTTTTAGGCTACTTACGAGAGCGAATTGGGGATAATGTATGTAATTTAAAGAAAAAAAGGAAATGGGCTATTAAAAACTAGTTTTACCCGAGAAGTGTTTCTGTTTAAATAACTAATAAACGATAATAAGTGTCAAAACGTGTGATAATGTCAAGCAGAAAGAAAATTTATCATAGCAGTCACAGTTCGTCTCGAAACCTAGATATATTTTTATTATGTTAAGGTTGAAAACAACTCCTGTGTCGCCCAGTGGCTAAGTGGATAAGGCATCAGCCTGCCACGCCGGGGGTGTGGGTTCGATTCCCGCATAAGACTTGGCTGTATTCTGGGGAACCGGTCAGTCTTCCGCCTGCAATTCGAACCCCGTCTAGAAAGGGGAGCTGCAACCCATCGTCCATCGTCTGTCAATAAAATTCTTCTGTGATTGTGTCATTTGTCTGTTTCTATGTCTTATATTCATATGTACACCGGACTGGGGTGTAATGTTGTCATCCCCCAGGGACATTAGCCACACACAACTCCTGTATTGGGATTCAATACTTTTCAACTATTAGTGATCAATCAAAGGTTCAAAAATATTTTCAGACAGTTTTCCTCCATTTACTAGCATTGCACATGTACTTTTACCCTTTAGCTTAAGGGGCCCATTTTCCAATTCCCTGTTTAGAACGGGAAATTTCAAACTCCCTTCGCAAGAACGGACATTTAGGGGTATATATATATATATATATATATATATATATATATATATATATATATATATACATACATACATATATATATATATATATATATATATATATATATATATATATATATATATATATATATGACGAGCTTAATATTCTCGTACTGCCTCTAAACTCGTTCCCGCTAATAATTATTCTAAATCTATGCAGTCAGTAATCGCAGGCCTGTGGAATTAAATGCAATTAGTTTACATCTAAATCCTTTATTTAAACTACTATTAATTAACCTGATTCAATCCGAGCCATCGTTCGATCTCTCACCTCGTGACACGCGCTCCGCTCAATTCGAAATCCGAAAACGCTCTGCAATTAAATCTTTGTTAAAACTTAGGCGCAAAACTTTCGCGCATGCTCTGTGATGTCTATGGAATGTTCTAGAAGTCCCTCCATCTCTGAAATTTCGTAATAGTTTCACTCCTCTAAGCCCGTGCTTGATCTGTGAAAATAGTAGCGTTCGGCGCCACGAAATAAATTATCCTTAAGCCCCCTTTAAATGCTAGCTTAATTATTTTTCCTTTCCTAATTAATTCTTTACACACACACACACACATATATATATATATATATGTGTGTGTGTGTGTGATAATAACGGCCCACCATTATATATCTAAAGCGTATTTAAAATTATCCTGTTAATAAAGCACGACCCCTTTTTCCAAAATTGCAACCTACAAGTAAAATAAGATAATTTATCGCAGCCCTGTTGATCATTATACAGGCATGTGAAGTAGCTGAACTCAATAACATCCCCAGATATGAGTGTAGGAAGTTTAAGAAATTCCAAATGTCATTGTAATGTCAAAATTCTTGAAGAGCCCTCGAACCACTCTGGATTTATGGGTTCTGTAACGTCAAAAACCACACTTTACAAGAACTTTATGGCCACTTATCCTGCACCCAGGTCAATAGTTCGCGGTTCTAACAAGCGCGGGATCTAGCAGTGAAGTTCCTGGGAGAACTTAAGTGGACACGTGAACTCCACGAATCTAAAGACGCCCAATTAAAATATTAAGTAGTTAGGCCCTCTGGCATCAATATCGCAAAACACCCATTTAATATTGCATGAACAGAAGACTTTTCTCTCTGCGTGTCTAACTCTCATTGCTGTCGGACCTGCTGTCCGGTCCTGTCTTGTAATGTTATCCGCTCCCCGTCAGGGCAAGTCATGTGGCCACTGCAGCTAATGCCTTCTGATAAATAAAGCACTTCTTGGAATTTGTGTATTTCATCAATGGCTCCACGTGTGCGTTTCTCGCCTAAAGTTCTTAAGTGCTTCCCTGGATCACACCTTCGTGCCGACTACACCTCTGATAAGTTCTACGCATCTCCTCCACGGCGTGATGTACGGATCATCACACACACACACACACACACATATATATATATATATATATATATATATATATATATATATATATATATATATATCCTTACGTATAGGACCGCACGTTGTAGCATTTTACGGTAAAGAAAGTTTATTTCCAGTTGTTTTAAAACCTTTCACTAGTCTCCTAATTTATTTTTCTAATGCATGATTGATAGATCTCGAGGAATTTTAAACAGAGATCATTACTGCAGATAAATCTTCCTTTTGTAAGGAAATATCGTTTCCGATAATACTGCATAACAATCTCGTTAATGAGACAAAGTCTCTTGAAGGATTTCAGAAATTGTGTACTTTTTTTTATTCACTTTTCCTTGTTTATGACCTAGCAGTACAATGCATGCAAACTTTCACTTAAGATGATAAATATCAAAAAGTTCTCCCATGATCTGACTTTATCAGATCTTAAGCACTTTCCTCATTTGCAGCGTATGAAAATCCACTTTTCGGCTCAACGGAGAAGTTAAAAAAATATATCTACATACTTAGTGAAATTGGAGCAATTTGCTACAAAGTACGGATGAAATTATTGTCTTTCCCTTCTCCCAAGGAAGTAGAATTTTGCAGATAAAGAAGAAAGTTTCTGGGCGTAACGCATTGCATCCGAGGATACAATCTCCTAGTAATCTCCTAATAGCCTCTCTTCTTCCCGTTATGCTACAGTGGTTCTACACAGTTGAAATGTAATCTGTAGTGTGTAAATGATTGGAATCGTTGAAGTCATGATTTGCTAACACTGTGGTATTTTAAACGATAGTTACTTATGCAAAATGCAGAAAACGCATTTGAATAATAGAAAATGTAAATTTACGGGATGTTTTCTTTAAAGTAATCACAGTATTTTCCGGAGCTATAAAAAGAGAATAATGTAGGATAAGTAGAATCGACATTTATTGCTTTTTTTTTTTTGGAAAAGCTATAAGAAAAATTATTCAACGAATGAATCATACGTCTTTTCAACGACTCCACGTTGCGTAAATTACGCAAGTCACCAAAGCGACTCCAACTGCTAAATATTCAAGGTATTTTGCTTGATGTTTCTAATCTATATATGTAAAACAGTTCCGTAACTGACTGACTGGCTGACAGATAACGCACAGACCAAACCGCTGGACCTAAAGGGCTGATATTTTGCACGGCGATTCTTCTTATTGTGTAGGGGTGCACTCAGAAAGATTTTTGAAAAATTCTTCTTGGATTTTTTAAAATTAAATATTTAAGCTGTTTTTGTAACTTTTTTTTAAGTTTGCATTTAAAATAATAATCTCAGTGTTATAATATTTATATCCCGAGAAAGATCCTAAAAATTCCTTTTAAATGAAATCTTTTTCGAATCTTTAACTCCCTTTTCTGATTTTGGATGAATTTTTAAAGATTCATTTTTGAAAATTTAATTTATTCAATGCCGATCACGCGGTTTCTTTTCTTTTTGTGATACTTTAAACTAATGTTGCGTCCCGTGCATAACAAAGAAATAAATTGACAAAAAAAATATCGAAATACGGTAAAAGATAAAATTGAACCACTAGACTGATTGAGATGGAATTTTTTTAATTCAAATGAGTATGTTTTATGATATTAAACATACAAATGAATTGCACACATTGACCGTTGCATTTAATTTGAATATTTTCTTCTACATTATTTTGTCTATAAAAATATCCGTTATGATATATATATATATATATATATATATACCACTTTGCCTTTCACCGCCTCATATATAAAACAGTTCCGTAACTGACTGACTGACATACAACACACAGACCAAACCGCTTGACCGAAAGGGCTGACATTTTGCAGGGCGATTCTTCTTATGGTGTAGCGGTCCACTCAGAAAGATTTTTCAAAAATTCTTCTTAGATTTTTTAAAATTCAATTTTTAAGATCTTTTAGTAACCTTTTTTAAGTTTTCATTTAAAATAATAATTTGAGAGTTATAAAATTTATATCGAGAGTTATAAAATTTATATTAGTTATAAAGTTATAAAATTTATATATTAATTTTTAGAATTTAATTTATTAAATGCAGATCACGTGATTTCTTTTTCTGGTACTTTAAATAAATTCATCGTCACGTGCATAACATCTAAATAGACACAATTTTTTTTTTTTTTTTTGCTAATGCGGCAGACGATTGGACATATTAAAATACAGTAAAAGATATATTCCTCAAACTGTACTATATTAACTGTACTATATTCTTTAGTATTCTATTAGATTTAATTTGAATATTTTCTTCTACATTATTTTGTATATAAAAATATCCGTTCCGATTTTTTTATAAATATCTTTTTCGGTTTTTTTACATCAATTGTATACATTGATGGCCGTATTTATTATAAATAATATATATATATATATATATATATATATATATATATATATATATGTATACATATATATATACATATATATATATATATATATATATATATATATATATATAAATATATATATATATATATATATATATAAATATATATATTTATATATATATATATATATATATATATATATATATATATATATATATATATATATATATAAATATAAATTATATATATATTTATATATATATATATATATTTATATATATATATATATATATTTATATATATATATATATATATATATATTTATATATATATATATATATATATATATATATATATATATATATATATATATATATATATATATATATATACATCTATTTATTCATTTATTTTTTTTTTGGCATTAGTTGCATACATTGACCGTTGTATTTAATTTGAATGCACTCCGTAGCGAAGTGCGGGTTTTCAGCTAGTCTAGCATAAGTCTACAAGAACTTGACTGGGTTTCTTGATCTAAAGTCTAACCTCGACTGGAGACTTCGAGTATTCGCCGTCTTTTCAGTATGAAAATTGGTAACGTACTGGGTAAAATGCATTTTCAGCGTGATAAAATTGAGAAAGAAGAGTGAAAGATTAGACATTTAGAAACTAGACTATGTGATCTGATGGGATTTTACCAGGAGTGTCCTTGAAATGAGTCCTATATAGTCTTACTAGCTAAAAAACCGCACTTCGCTACGGAGTACATTTAAATTAAATACAACTGTCAATGTATGCAATTCATGCTAAAAAATATATACAGTTCGCTCTCTGTTTAACGACTTTCAAGGGACCGTGAAAAATCGTCCTTAAGTAGAGATCGCCCTTAAACAGAATTTGTGAAAAATAACATTTCCCATAACGTTTGAGGGGCCGGGACTGGGAAATATCGTCTTTAAATAGAGATCGACGTTAAGTAGAGCGTCGTTAAACAGAGAGCCAACTGTATATATAATATATATATTTATTAAATTTATTAATAAATATATATATTTATTAAAAAAATCGTAACGGGTATTTTTATAGGCAAAATAATGTAGAGGAAAATATTCAAATTAAATACAACGGTCAATGTATGCAATTAATGCTAAAAAATATATATATATAATATATATATTTATTAAATTTATTAATAAATATATATATTTCTATAAAATAAATCGTAACGGGTATTTTTATAGGCAAAATAATGTAGAGGAAAATATTCAAATTAAATACAACGGTCAATGTATGCAATTAATTATAAAAAATATATATATATAATATATATATTTATTAAATTTATTAATAAATATATATATTTCTATAAAAAAAAAACGTAACGGGTATTTTTATAGGCAAAATAATGTAGAGGAAAATATTCAAATTAAATACAGCGGTCAATGTTTGCAATTAATTTAATATTCATAAAACATACTGAACAATATACTGCACATGTTACGAACAATAATAAAAAACTATTATTTAATACCTTAATATCATTATATATTACTGTTACCTTATCAAATATATACTATACTAGATGAAAACCCGCGCTTCGCTACGGAGTACATTCAAATTAAATACAACTGTCAATGTATGCAATTTATGCCAAAAAATAAATATATATATTTATAATAAATGCGATGATCAATGTATACAATTGATGTAAAATATATATCTATCTATATATATATATTTATAAAAAAATCGTAAGGGATATGCATTTTTTTTGGATAATATCCAATCGTCTGGTGCATTAGAAAGAGAAAAAAATATTTTTTTTTGTCTATTTAGTTGTTACGCACGTGACGATAAATTTATTGAAAGTACCGGAAAAAGAAATCACGTGATCGGCATTTAATAAATTAAATTCTAAAAACTAATCTTTAAAAATTCACCAATAATCAGGAAATAGATGTAAAAATTCGAAAAAAATTTCATTTTGAAGGAATTTTTAGGATCTTTCTCGTGATATAAATTTTATAACCCTCAATGTATTATTTTAAATGCAAACGTAAAAAAAGTTTAAAAAACAGCTTTAAAATTTAATTTAAAAAAATCTAAGAAGAATTTTTGAAAAATCTTTCTTAGTGTACCCCTACATTATTAGAAGAATCGCCATGCAAAATTTCAGCCCTTTAGGTCCAGCGGTTTGGTCTGTGCGTTGTATGTCAGTCAGTCAGTCAGTCAGTGAATGAATGAGTCAGTTATGGAACTGTTGTATATATATAGACTAGCTGAAAACCCGCGCTTCGCTACGGAGTACATTGAAATTAAATACAACGGTAAATGTATGCAATTAATGCCAAAAAATAAATATATATATTTATAATAAATGAGATGATCAATATATACAATTGATGTAAAAAAATATTTATATATATATATTTATAAAAAAAACATAAGGAATATATATTTTTTTTGGATAATATCCAATCGTCTGCTGCATTAGAAAGAAAAAATGTTTTCTTTTGTCTATTTAGTTGTTACGCACGTGACGATAAATTTATTGAAAGTACCAGAAAAAGAAATCACGTGATCAGCATTTAATAAATTAAATTCTAAAAATGAATCTTTAAAAATTCACCAAAATTCAGGAAATGGAGGTAAAAATTCGAAAAAAATTTCATTTTGAAGGAATTTTTATGATCTTTCTCGTGATATAAATTTCATAACCCTCAAATTATTATTTTAAATGCAAACTTAAAAAAAGTTACTAAAACAGCTTAAAAATTTAATTTAAAAAAATCTAAGAAGAATTTTTGAAAAATCTTTCTTAGTGCACCCCTACACTATTAGAAGAATCGCCATGCAAAATTTCAGCCCTTTAGGTCCAGCGGTTTGGTCTGTGCGTTGTATGTCAGTCAGTCAGTGAATGAATGAATGAATGAATGAATGAATGAGTCAGTTACGGAACTGTTTTATATATATAGATAATGCATAACCACTTTTGGCCCATCCTGCAGTTATTTTAAGTGACATATTGAGCCAGTTTCTCTTTTAATTTCAAGTCTTAGAGAAATTGACCTAAGATTCAAAGGAACAGGAAAATAAAATGAACTAAATAGTTACTTAAAAACTTTTAAAAACTACTACGAGATACCTCGTTTATCCGGACTCACTGGGACAATAGGCAACCCGGACAATCGAAAATCCGGATAATCCGCTTAATATGGGTAATAAGCAAAACAAAATCCTTCACTAAGCAGAGTTGCCGTTTATTACGATAAAAAAACTATGCTTTGTAACAAAATGACATAGTATTGTTTACAAGACATTAAGAAATATAAAAAATAACTTTTCTGAGTCAGTCCACGTAAACGCCCAATGACACTTGTAAGGTATACATAAGATTCGATTCACAAGAATCGAACTTTTGAGTGAATGAATTAAAGAAGCTGCTTGAGATATGCTAATTTCGGCATACGCGCTTGGTATAAATACCAAGCAGCTTGATTAAAAAAAAGAGGTTGTTAAAGTTGATAGATAAGCGAGAGGTAGCTACGAGGTAAGCAGCTCCAGGTGCTATCCTGCGCTACTGCTTAGGGGACCCAAAGTTTACGTGGCAGAACTGCTGGTTTGTGAGTATTTGCAATGTGTATTTTTATTGAATGCTAATATATATTCCGTACAAGTAGTACGTATGCTTATTGCTGTAAAAGCAAATTCTATATGTGCAACGAATTCAATAAACATTGTTTCGCGTATAAACTGTGTTTGTATCAAATTTATTTTGAGTGCCACTTCAAATTATATACACCCAAGTGCGGGTAGAAGTGGGCTATTTACTCTATACACTCCAGTAAAGCTTCCTTTTATGACCATAATTTATTGTATAATCTATGCAGGAACTGTACATTGAATCAAACTAAAAAGCGACTATTAGACGTATTTATAGTTACGTTCTTGCTATCATAGTTAAAAACTATTATCTAATGTGAACATTAAATTAGGAAAATGTCTACAAATCTGATCAGGGCCGGATAAACAAAGTTTCACTGTACCCAAATATGCCCGAAAACAAACTCAAACATAATTATTTTTACCATGTTTTTATTAACTCGCTTTCTGGTTTGTTTGCTTGTTTGTGTGTTTGTCCAGTACATATCCTGCAATAGATTTTTAACTAACTTCCCGACTAGATAGACATGTGAAACTTTAAGAATTGCTCAGAACACGATGACAATGCATTCTTTTAATACTTTTAGCCGAAAAAATCCGCAAGGTGGCTCTTCGATCGAATTCGATGCTTGGACTTTTGCGTGACGGCGTTTGGCGATTTTAAAAACAGAATACGTGTGAATTTAGTTTGTTTACAAAAATAGTGTGCGAAAAATTTTAAAAAATTACAAAAGTTAGCAGTTTATAAAGTCCGTGGACACTGGAAACGACTAAAAAGTGATTAAAATTAAATAAAAGAAAGTGAAAAAGAATAATTAAGCGAAGGTTTGTGCAATTAAGAGAGAATTGTCAAATTTATATGATTCAACCGAAAATTTTAAAGCGAGGTATATAAAAAGTCCTTTATATCTTGTAATTATTTTTATTATTAAAGGAGTATCATTGCTATCATACTTGATATTTAGCTTGTTGAAACAGCTGTCTTACGCAGTATCATCCAGTTTCAGACCAATGCCACCCACCGTGAAAAATCCTCCAAGGTTCCAAAATTCTCCCTTATCTAGATGGAAATGTGGGCAGACGATTCGGGCTCCCTTTCTCCTGCAAACGAAAGTCAATAGCCACGTCTGGTGGCGAGGTTATGCCGCGTGAAAATTTGAATACAAAATTGACGCGAGCGGTAAGTGCTATAATCAAAAACGAACTTTCGCCGGATTGTGCAAAACAATAAAAGATCTCGACTACCCCGTTCGGCTGGGTGCATAGCAATGTATTGCAAAGTCGTGACGAGAAATCATTAGCTTTGTAGCAACTCCGGTGCAGGGAGACTGAAAGAGCGTTGGGTGATAATTTACACGAAATTCAAGACTATCGAAGAGTAATATAATGTCTCAGTAAAACGCAAAATACAGTGGACGGTATTAAGCAAGGCATGGTTATTTTCTCTTTTGCTATCGAACTTTTTGCTGTTGCTTCATAAGTGAGCGTACTTGAATAATTTTGCAGGAATGTTTGTAGTTCTGTAATGAGATTTTTTGCTGCTCGTCGTTTGCCAGGTTCTCGTCATAC
>OU015499.1:161008133-161060633 GCA_907164885.2 Dolomedes plantarius
AATTTTGGCATAGTTTGTGCTCATTTACAATATTCCAACGCTCAGTTACCGAAATAGAATTAAAGATTTTACATTATGAATCTTGAATGGAGATAATCTTGAATGGATGAATCTCTCGGCAGGTGAAATAATGACAACAGTTATATATAAACTAGCTGAAAACCCGCGCTTCGCTACGGAGTACATTCAAATTAAATACAACGGTCAATGTATGCAATTAATTCCCAAAAAATAAATGTATATATTTATAATAAATGCGATGATCAATGTATACAACTGATGTAAAATATATATCTATCTATATATATATATTTATAAAAAAATCGCAAGGGATATGCATTTTTTTGGATAATATCCAATCGTCTGCCGCATTAGAAAGAGAAAAAAATATTTGTTTTTGTCTATTTAGTTGTTACGCACGTGACGATAAATTTATTGAAAGTACCAGAAAAAGAAATCACGTGATCGGCATTTCATAAATTAAATTCTAAAAATTAATCTTTTAAAATTCACCAAAAATCAGGAAATGGAGGTAAAAATTCGAAAAAGATTTCATTTTGAAGGAATTTTTAGGATCTTTCTCGTGATATAAATTTTTTAACCCTTAATGTATTATTTTAAATGCAAGCGTAAAAAAGTTACTGAAACAACTTAAAAATTTAATTTAAAAAAATCTAAGAAGAATTTTTCAAAAATCTTTCTTAGTGCACCCCTACACTATTAGAAGAATCGCCATGCAAAATGTCAGCCCTTTAGGTCCAGCGGTTTGGTCTGTGCGTTGTATGTCAGTCAGTCAGTGAATGAATGAGTCAGTTACGGAACTGTTTTATATATATAGATGACTACATATTTTTAATGTGGAAGAAATTAAAATGATTCATTCTGAAATCGAAGATTCTGCATCTGATGCCGATGAAAAGGAGCACATAAATGGCGAAATCCCTAACATATCAGGTGATACAGTATGTAATTAATAAGTAATATAAGTAATGGAAAATATAAACAATAGAAATAAACAAAAAATAAAAATCAAGCATAGACTGCTAAATCACTTTAACAAAAAACATATCCTGCAAAGAAAAACATTTTCAATAGCGCAGAAGCTTCATATCCCCATAATGAAAAAACAAATTCATAATCCAACAGAGATAGATAAAAATAATACAAATATAGACAAGAAACAAACAGAAATCAAGCACTCTGGGCATCCACGCACCAACGGCAAGATTCTGTATAAGTGCCGGAACTGAACCATAAAACAATAGAGGTAACCGACAGGTCTCGCCATCAGGGAGCTTAACCATGTCAATTACCTCAAGGGGAACTTTCTGAATAGGATGCAGGTAAGCCCAAAAGACATCCCAAAGCCCCGAGTCCCCCAAAGAAGCAATAATTCAAAAAGAAAATGAAAAGACAAACACAACTTACAGTATGGTCAGTTACCTCAAGCTTGCATGTGTTGTGTGCTTGCATGTAAGGTGCGTTGAGCCCATACTGTAAGTTGTGTTTGTCTTTTTATTTTCTTTTTGACTTATTGCTTCTTTGGGGGACTCGGGGCCTTGGGATGGCTTTTGGGCTTACCTGCATCCTATTCAGAAAGTTTCCCTTGAGGTAACTGACATGGTCAGGCTCCCTGATGAAGAGACCTGTCGGCTACCTCTATTGTTTTATGGTTCAGTTCCGGCACTTATACAGAATCTTGCCGTTGGTGAGTGGATGCCCAGAGTGCTTGATTTCTGTTTGTTTCTTGTCTATATTCGTATTATTTTTATCTATCTCTGTTGGTTTATGTAATATAAGTAATATAATACTTTTACATTCTTGAGGCATTTGGTGTTTCTCGTCAGGCTTATTCCTTGAAAGGTGTTTCAGAAAATAAAGAAGAATTTCGATATCATTCTAAATGCCAGGTAGGAAAAATCAAGTTAAATTAGAAAAGATAAAGGGCTTAAGTTTAGAAAAAAAGTGTGTGGAAATAATCTACAATTGTTGCAAATTTCAAGATTGTAAGTACATTATTAGTGGTAATCATATAATAATTTAAACTTATAATGCAGAATTTTTCCTTTCAATATTGGCCTTAACGTATCATTTGCTTACCTACAAACTAATAACTTTAAAAAAAATCAGCATTTTTATAAAACTATTCTTAATATGTTGTTTTTTAATGAATGATCGAAAAGAAATTTTAATTCTTGGATGCGAATTATATATATAATAGCCGTTGTCTGTGTATAACACTTCCGGGCTGTGCTCAGCTTTCAATTGAAGCCCTCAGTAAACAAACGGCCGGTTAGGCTTAATTTCAATTTCAGATGTGGATCAGAATTTTTTCTTACCTAAAAACTAATATCTTCTCCCTCAAATCAGGTTTTTTCAGCCTATTTTTCTATAAAACATTCAGAAATAAAAAAAATTGGATGCTTTTAGCTGTATATTTAACAGTTTTTAAAAATCTGTTTACTTTTGCGATGAATTCTGAAAGTAAAAAAACTTGAATGTGAATGAATCAAGTAGCTCAAGTATTCATATCGCGTAGTGAGCTGTAAAAAACTGGATGGCAGTCTACTACTCCAATCGCATGAAAAACTAAATAAATAAAAAATAACGAAAGGGTTTGCTTTTACAAGGTGTGAATTAAATGCAATATTGTTAGATAATTCGGGATATTTTTTAACTTTCATATACTTTTTCCATTATGACGTCATTATTAATATTATGACGCCAAAATGACGGGTTACCTTCTAGTTAATTATAGTCTGCTATTTCAGTGAAAGCATTGTAAATATATCAAAGGGCATAAATTCCTTTTTCAATCATTTAAGTTTTTGATTATTAAAATATTCTATTACATTTCGCACCTTCGGTACACTAAAGAACGTTGTTTACTTTGGTTGTAATTTTTCAAAATAAGTTAAGTTGTTTTTCAAGTAGCATATATATTTGAAGCTTTTTTAAAATATTTTCAAAGCTATATATAAATTTTTAATTTTTGTAACTCATTATGTTATAATTCAAAATTTGAGGTACTCTGTTATCATTTTTTTATCAAAACTTAATCCACAATACTTTGAAAAATAAGTTAAGTTCTTTTTCATGTAGCACATATATTTGACTCTTTTTTAAAATATTTTCAAAGATTTATACATATTTAAACTTTTCGTAACTCATTATGTTATAATTCAAACTTTGAGGTACTCTGCTATCATTTTTTATCAAAATTAAATCCATAATATTTTGAAAAATAAGTTAAATTTATTTTCATGTAGCGTAGCACATATATTTGACACTATTTTAAAATATTTTCAAAGCTATATACATATTTAAATTTTTCGTAAGTCATTATGTTATAATTCAAACTTTGAGGTACTCTGTTATCAATTTTTATCAAAACAAAATCCATAATTTCTTAAAAATAAGTTAAGTTGTTTTTCATGTAGCACATTTATTTGACTCTTTTTTAAAATATTTTCAAACATTTACACATATTTGAACTTTTCTTAGTTCATTATGTTATAATTCAAACTTTGAGTTACTCCGTTGTCAATTTTTATCAAAACTAAATCTATAATTTTTTGAAAAATAAGTTGTTTTTCATATAGCACATATGTTTGACATTTTTTTAAAATATTTTCAAACATTTACACATATTTGAACTTTTCTTAGTTCATTAAGTTATAATTCAAACTTTGAGCTACTCTGTTATCAATTTTTATCAAAACTCAATCCATAATTTTTTCAAAAATAAGTTAAGTTGTTTTTCATATAGCACATATATTTGACTCTTTTTTAAAATATTTTCAAACATTTACACATATTTGAACTTTTCTTAGTTCATTATGTTATAATTCAAACTTTGAGCTACTCTGTTATCAATTTTTATCAAAACTCAATCCATAATTTTTTCAAAAATAAGTTAAGTTGTTTTTCATATAGCACATATATTTGACTCTTTTTTTAAAATATTTTCAAACATTTATACATATTTGAACCCTTCTTAACTCATTATGTTATAATTCAAACTTTGAGTTACTCTGTTATCAATTTTTATCAAAACTAAATCCATAATTTTTTGAAAAATAAGTTAAGTTGTTTTTCATATAGCACATATATTTGACTCTTTTTTAAAATATTTTCAAACATTTACACATATATGAACTTTTCTTAGTTCATTATGTTATAATTGAAACTTTGAGTTACTCCGTTATCAATTTTTATGAAAACTCAATCCATAATTTTTTCAAAAATAAGTTAAGTTGTTTTTCATGTAGCATATATATTTAAATCTTTTTTAAAATATTTTCAAAATTATACTCATATTTAAACTTTTCGGAACTCATTAGGAGATATTTGAGATTTTAAAATAGCCTTGTTAATTTTTATTGAAACTAAATCCAAAGGCTTAAGTTCATCTATTTAAGAAATAATCTTTAAAAAAAAAAAAAGCTCGCAACCTATTTGGACACATTAAATCATCGCGTTATTTAACAGCTATTCAGGACATTTTCTTCCATTTAATTTACAACAAATATAGAGGCAATGAAAGTTTGAACTCGAGTTCCAAACAATGTGCCCGCAACCATTCTCTTGACCTCAAAGCAACCAAAAATCAGCCTCATCAGTAATTTTTAATTTCCTTGCATCACACAACGCGGCTTTCGCAACGACAAATAATTCCGAAAAAAAAAAAAAAAACGATGCTTAAAAAGAAAACAAATTCCTATTCGCTTCTCCGCGGGAAATCACGACGTCAGCCAGTTTTGGCGAAACAAAACGCCGCCTCGGAAATAAATAGTACAGAAAGAACACAAAAACAGCTCTTCCGACGTCTCGTGAAAACATGTTTCAAATTCTCTACCCCCCCTCCCCCTCCCCGTTTTTTTTCTTCAACAATTCATTTTACTTCGCGAGATGCACATCGGAAAAAAAAACAGCAGCGGCAACAAAAATGAATATACAAAATCGGGACTCTGTGATTAGGATTTTCATTGAAATTGGACCATAAACCTTTTTTTCCTATTTCTTTTGTAACGTATAATCAGCCATTTACATATTTCGGACGCGTTACTCGCCAGATGGAACGCGAGGGATGCGACGGCGGTGGAACAAAGCGATTACGGCTTCGTTTAACCTCGACCCCATTTCCCCCAGCGACGACGGTCTATTCCCAGACGCGCGCCGCGGTCAGCAGAGTTACGTTTCGAAAAATTCTCAACGGATCCCCCCCGAGCGAGGGAAATGGACCGAAGGACGAAAGGGAAGGGTTACGGTTACAAAGGGGGATTGGATCTCGTGCCAGACAACTGCAAACAATGTTGTAAGAAACTAAAAAAAAGCACCAGGAGAGCCAAAATTATAAACATTTTACAACGGTGGACAAAATTAAAGGAACGTCCGGAATATAACTAAACTAGCCGCTACGTGAACAGCATGGTCGCTTTTAGTTTTATATTTTCTTTTGCAAAGCAACTAGACTGAAAGTAACATATGTAAGGAATCATCTATATATATAAAACAGTTCCGTAACTGACTCACTGACTCACTGACATACAACGCATAGACCAAACCGCTGGACCTAAAGGGCTGAAATTTTGCATGGCGATTCTTCTAATAGTGTAGGGGTGCACTCAGAAAGATTTTTGAAAAAATTCTTCTTAGATTTTTCAAAATTAAATTTTTAATCTGTTTTTGTAACTTTTTTTAAGTTGCATTTAAAATAATAATTTGAGGGTTATAAAATTTATATCGCGAGAAAGATCATAAAATTTCCTTTAAACTGAAATCTTTTTCGAACCTTTACCTCGATTTTCTGATTTTTGGGGAATTTTTAAGGATTAATTTTTAGAATTTAATTTATTAAATGCCGACCACGTGATTTCTTTTTCTGGTACTTTAAATAAATGTATCGTCACGTGCATAACAACTAAATAGACAAAAAAATATTCTTTTTCTTTCTAATGTGGCAGACGATTGAATATTATCCAAAAAAATAAATATACCTTACGATTTTTTTATAAATATATATATATATATATATATTACATTAATTGCATACATTGACCGCTGTATTTAATTTGAATGTATTCCGTAGCGACGTGCGGGTTTTCAGCTAGTCATAAATACACGTTGTTAAGGGGTCGTGGGAGCTGATTAAAAATTGTGAATTTCCATTACTTAAGAACAGAGTAGGGATGCGACATCGATAACAAAACATCGATGTTTTGAAACATCAATATTCAATATTAGAACATCGATGCTAATAAAACATCGCCCAAAAAACATCGATGTTTTTGAACATCCATTCTTTAAAACTGGTTTAAAAACTTGTTTTTTTTTTATTATGGTACTTTTTCATTAAAAAAAAAATGTTAAACATCAAGACAACGTAAAACATCGAGCACAAAACATCGATGTTTAAAAAAAATCGACTTCAATAAATCGATGTTTAGAATATCGATGTTTTTATCAAAACGTCGATGTTTTGAAAACATCGGCATCGATGTCGCAACAATAGAACAGAGTTAAAGATAAGACTGAGAAACCCAACACCAACGATTTTAAAAATTGCATCCCTCTCTGCATGTACAATTTTTCAAAATTAAGATATCTACACTTTATCATAACATCAAATAAGAAATTGTTGGGGAAAATTTTTTTCACTTAAAAAATGGAGTAAAAATTCAGAAAGTACTAAAATATAGTGTGGATTACGGCACTCTCTGTATGTACTATTGTTTACAATTCAGATATCTACACTTAATCATATCAAATAACAAATTGTTGGGAAAATTTTTCACTCAAAAAAATGGAGTAAAAATTCAGCAAGTACTAAAATATAGCGTGGATTACAAGTATGATATTCATGAAACTTGTTGATATACACAGTTGAGTATTTCAGAAGTCGAAGATACTACAGTGACAGAATCAAAAGAACGGACTCTAGATAAACCTGCATACAACTAACTGTCCATGGCTAAACACTGGATTTGATAGGTCTAAATATATTTTGTCAAAACCACTACACAGCGGTTGTAACAAATGTCGCCACTACACAATGTCGCCGTTTTAAACTGCAGACGGCCGCTACTGTTTACATCCGGTAATTGCAGCCGTTGCTATTCGGAGTGTAGAAATAGCGTCGATTTTTCTGCCGCATACCTACGCGTTTTATATATACACTGCTGGACACCCAAATTGCAACACCGAGAAAGACAAGAGATATCACAACAAAATTTGTTTTGTAGATAACATGTTGACCAAGTATCAAATGATTAAATTTATAGACTTCTGGGAAGTGTGGTTCCTGCCAAAATCAGTAGCCAGAGTAGCCGCCATTGTTGGAGATCACCGCTGCCACACGCCTCGGCATTGATTCAAAGAGACTTTGGATGAGTTCTTGGGGTACAGCAGACCAAGCAGCTTCCACACGTTGCCAAAGTTGATATGCTCTGGCAGCTGGGGATGGAATCTGGGTCAATCGTAGAGCAACCATGGACCACATGTTTTCTATCGGCGAAAGATCCGGAGAGCGAGGCGGCCAGAGAAGCAATTCAATCTGGCGATTGACGAAGAACCGTTGGACAATGCGTGCCACGTATGGTTGCGCATTATCATGTTGAAATATGGCTGTGGGCAAGCTCTGAATGTAAGGAAGGACAACTGGCTCCAACACCTCGGAGATGTAGCGCTGGCTGTTTAAAGTACCGGCAATGCGTACTAGATGTTTGCGAGAGTGATATCCAATACCGCCCCATACCATAATACCCGGTGCAGGACCAGTGTGGCGGTGCATAACGCAGCTGTTCAGCATCCTCTCTTCACGGTGTCTCCAGACTCGAATGCGACCATCGTGGTGTTGCAGACAGAAGCGTGACTCGTCAGTAAAGACAATTTCATTCCATTCTGCCGTCCACATCCTTCTGTCATCGCACCATTGGCGGCGGAGACGTCTGTGGTTCTGCGTCAAGGGTAGACAAAGCAATGGACGTCTTGCGGACAGACCACTCTGCTGTAAACGGCATCGAATGGTACGCGCAGACACTGGATGATGCGTTACAGACTGCATGTGCTGTGCTATGGTTCGTGATGTGACTGAGCGATCCGCCACTGCCATACGCCCAATTTGCCTGTCATCACGTGAAGTGTTGCACTGAGGTGGATGCGATCGAACACGCCGGTCCGTCGTACCCTCCTGCATCCAACGATCACATATCCGCATTACAGTTGTTTGGTTTCGTCCAACACGACTACCGATTTCCCTGAAAGATAATCCACAATCTCGGTAGGCCACTATCCTTCCTCTGTCGAACTCGAATACTTGATCAAAAGATGATCGCTGTTTTCAACGAGGCATAATTGATCTTTTTTTTGAAAAAACCACAAGAAAAACACAATTGCCGAACTTGAAATTGTCGAAATCTCCATGCCTTAAATAGCGCTTTGAAGTGGCGCCACAGGCGCGCGTGATGTGCGTCTGCGCTGAAATTCTAATCATTTGCATATCTCCCCTCCGCTAATGCATGTTGTAAATTTCATGTTATTTGCATGTTTCCTTCAGGGTGTTGCATTTACAGTGGCCAGCAGTGTATATATATCCGAGGTAGGGATGATATTGATATCGATCTTGATATCGATGATATAATATCGATATTTGATTTCTGATAATATCGTAATATTGATATTATATTCCGGATAATATCGATTACATATTTTCAAAATAATTTATTTGAAATAATTATAATTTATAAAAATTTGAGTTGAGATATCTCAAAACCAAATTATAAATGAGTGATACAAATAATTTCTAATATATACAAAGTAATTTTTAATACAAGCAATCAAAAAATGTGTGAAAAAAATCAAAAATTGTTCAATATACATATAAAAAGAATTCTAGAAAGAACAAAAAAATGAATAAACGTTTTGCATTTTGCACTTTTGTCATCAATACGAGACGAATTAATCCACCATTTCTATTTTGGAAGCATTATTGAACTTATTTAATTAATTACTGAAAAACAAACTGAAATTTATGGAAAACACTCTAAAACACAACTGCAGAACTTCACTACAATGAAAAGAATATAAGAAAGAATACTAACAATAAAATTGACGAAATCGGTTATCTCCAATATCTCCTTCCAATTTGTTTACATACACTCAGTGTTGCCATTGCATCCCCCAAACTAGGGTTTCTTTCTTTCACTAAATAGAAACTTTTAATTTGATGAAATATTCTTCATTGAAATGTTATTTAATTATTAAAAAAATTACAATCATTTTTTAATCGTACTATTAGCATACAGTATATATTATTTTGCCATACAATCTTTCCTCCAAATACGATTGACTGCATATCGGAAGGAAAATGTGTTATCGATATTTTGAAATACTGTTTATATTTTGAAATATCGTTTATATTTTGAAATCTCGTCAATATTTTGAAATATAGTGAATATTTTGAAATATCGTTTATATTTTGAAATATAGGGAATATTTTGAAATATCGTTTACATTTTGAAATCTCGTCAATATTTTGAAATATAGTGAATATTTTGAAATATCGTTTATATTTTGAAATATAGGGAATATTTTGAAATACCGTTTATATTTTGAAATCTCGTCAATATTTTGAAATATAGTGAATATTTTGAAATATCGTTTATATTTCGAAATATCGATATTTTTGTGCCGATACATTATTGATATCGATATTAATAACCAATATTATTATCGATACTCATATCGATATTTTGTTTTCGATATCCATCCCTAATCCGTGGTTCCCAACGGGGGCCGTACCACCCCCTGGTGTGGACGCTGAGGAAATCCAGGCTAATCCAAGACATAATAGAGGGTCGTTGACCACCAGCTCCCCCCCCCCCCTTCCTTGGCTATAAGAAATTGTTGGAAAGTCTTATTAATCTATATATATAAAACAGTTCCGTAACTGACTCACTGACTGACTCACTGACATACAACGCACAGACCAAACCGCTGGACCTAAAGGGCTGAAATTTTGCATGGCGATTCTTCTAATAGTGTAGGGGTGCACTAAGAGAGATTTTTCAACAATTCTTCTTAAATTTTTTTAAATTAAATTTTTAAGCTGTTTTTTAAACTTTTTTTACGTTTGCATTTAAAATAATACATTGAGGGTTATAAAATTTATATCACGAGAAAGATCCTAAAAATTCCTTCAAAATGAAATCTTTTTCGAATCTTTACCTCCATTTTCTGATTTTTGGTGATTTTTTAAAGATTAATTCTTAGAATTTAATTTATTAAATGCCGATCACGTGGTTTCTTTTTCTGGTACTTTCAATAAATTTATCGTCACGTGCATAACAACTAAATAAACAAAAAATATTTTTTTTCTTTGCTAATACGGCAGACGATTGGACATTATCCAAAAAAATATTAAAATACAGTAAAACAAATGTTCTACAAACTGTACTATATTAACTGTACTATATTCTTCAGTATTCTTTATATTAGATTTAATTTGAATATTTTCTTCTAGATTATTTTGTCTATAAAATTATCCTTTGCGATTTTCTTATAAACATATATATATATATATATATATATATATATATATATATATATATATATATATATATATATATATATATATATATATATATATTACATCAATTGTATACATTGATCGTCGTATTTACCATATAATATATATATATATATATAAAAGAGCTTGTCTGTTTGTTTGTCCGCTATAGAATGATAGACTGTTTCACCCACCGGGACCAAATTCGGCACAGTTAATGTTTAGGACCCGAAAAACTTAAATCAGGAAAAACGAAATTTGGGGCTCAATTAGTTTTTTAAATTAATTTTTTTATGATTTTTGTGCCCCTAAGCGCAACTCTTAAATGTGTATACAGCCCCTTTACCACACCTAGTCTATTTCGATACGCGGGGGAAAAGAGGTTTGTTCTGAGGGGTAGTTTGAGAGTTGGTCTGGGGGTGACGGGGGGGGGGCAGGGCGAAGTGTTTATTTTGCAGGGGGGGTGCAGCCCAGTATTTTTTTGATGGAATGCATGAAAAATTTTATATCTATATATCTACCCGGGCAATGCCGGGCAATAATGCTAGTATATATATATATATATATATATATATATATATATTTGGCATGAATTGCATACATTGACCGTTGTATTTAATTTGAATGTACTCCGTAGCGAAGTGCGGGTTTTCAGCTAGTTCAACGTAAACGCATGTTTGAACCAACATATACCTGCTTCTTACAGGGCCCAAATTTAGAAAATTATTGTGTACAGGCACAACTCGGGATGAGGGCCGCCTAACACTGATGTGGGCTTAAAATTTCCAAATTTAATACACACAAAAAAAATCACGAATCATTGTGAAAGTACCATTTTATCAAGAATTGGCTATTTGAAGCGTAGAAGCCTAGAACATTGCCAAATAACAAAAAGCAATACAACATATGAACTTCACCATTAAAACACCAATGCAATGAACCAGAGAAACTTATTAATCCCTTATATACTCTATAACATACACTGCTGGACACTCAAATTGCAACACCAAGAAAGACAAGAGATATCACAACAAAATTTATTTTGTAGATAACATGTTGACCAAGTATCAAATGATTAAATTTATAGACTTCTGTGAAGTGTGGTTCCTGCCAAAATCAGTAGCCAGAGTAGCCGCCATTGTTGGAGATCACCGCTGCCACACGCCTCGGCATTCATTCAAAGAGACTTTGGATGAGTTCTTGGGGTACAGCAGACCAAGCAGCTTCCACGCGTTGCCTCTGCTGTGGCTGATCTGCTGTGGATCTGCTGTGGTTGATCTGCTGTGGTTGATCTGCTGTTGATCTGCTGTGGCGGCTGGGGATGGAATCTGGGTCAATCGTAGAGCAACCATGGACCACATGTTTTCTATCGGCGAAAGGTCCGGAGAGCGAGGCGGCCAGGGAAGCAATTCAATCTGGCGATTGACGAAGAACCGTTGGACAATGCGTGCCACGTGTGGTCGCGCATTATCGTGTTGAAATATGGCTGTGGGCAAGCCCTGAAGGTAAGGAAGGACAACTGGCTCCAACACCTCGGAGATGTAACTAATGCATGTTGCTAATGCATGTTGTAAATTTCATGTTATTTGCATGTTTCCTTCAGGGTGTTGCATTTACAGTGGCCAGCAGTGTACACATGATGAACTATACATATAACTATACATATGATGAACCAATCAATCAATCAAATTTGAAAGGATATATAAAAAATTGCTATTAAAAGAGGTAAAATAAAAAAAAAATTCTTTTTTATCCTTTTAAAATTAAAATTTTTGAGGGCCCTCAATATTCGGGGGCCCCTAGGCTCGGGCCTACTGGGCCTGGCTTCTTAGCTAAACATGTTTGCACTAGCCTGTACGTACTATACCGTAGTCAATAATACGACAAGCCTTTCACTTCAATTACTTTTCTACGATACGTTAAACTTCCTACAACTATAACAATTAAAGCAAGTATGTACAGCGAGTTAGAATATATACAGTTAGATAGTCAGGGTGGCTTCGGGTTCAACGACAGGTCTGGCCAATGAGGCATGTCTGATCAAGAGAGCTGCGTCCCTCTGCCACTCAAAAACAGATCTCCTTCGTGGACTATCGGGGTCTTCTTTTATACTGTCGGCGAATTCAAAGGGCTTTCTCCGGCGTTTGAAGTGCTGGTCAGTGTTCGAAGTTTATGGGATTCTAAATGTGACTATAGTGTCAAAAATATAAAAAGCCCTTGAACCACTCTGGGATTTATGCGTGCTATAACGTCAGAACCGCACATTACAAGATCTTTATGGCCTCTTATCCTAGAGTTTATGAGACCGCCCAGATCAACAGTTCGCCGATAGATGACATGTTGAGGGGTGGGAATGGGGCATCAGATACTTATATAATTACAAATTTCGTGTAGTAGTTGAGACAATGTCACAGTACACAATGTCATTGTGCAAGGCCTATCAAGGTTATCGCGTATTTTATTTAAGGCAAAGTCTTTACAGTACCAATATATGCGGGATCTTGTGTTCGATTTGATGTCTGTCTAATAAGTCTTCTGATGTTTGTCTAATAGGCTTTGTCTAATAAGTCTAATGGGCTTTGTCTAATAAGTCCTCAAGCAGCAAATGGTAACTATACCGGACTCAGCCAACCACCCATGATAAGACACATAGCTCCAGCATATCTAGAAGCTATGGAGTTGGTTTCATTCTTGTTATGCACTGTTGAGCATAACGGCGGGACTAAAAATAATTGTGATGGAAAAATGGATGAACATTGACTCAGAAATTAAAAAAGAACTTGTCAGTGGCGTATCAAAGGGGGGGGGGCAAGGGGGTCTAAAATGCCCCGGGCGCCACTCGCAGAGGGGCGCCAATGTAAGATCTATATATTATATTACTATATGTTTTCGAGGTGGATGCCAATATAAGGTCTATATATTATATTACTATATGTTTTCCGGAGAGGGCGCCAATATAAGGTATATATATTATATTACTATATTATTTTGTGGGGGGCGCCAATATAAGGTCTATATATTATATTACTATATGTTTTTAGGGGAGGGCACCAACATAAGGTCTATATATTATGTTACTATATGCTTTTCGGGGGGGAGTGCCAATATAAAGTCTATATATTATGTTATTATATGTTTATCGGGGGGCGCCAATATAGGGTCTATATATTATATTACTATATGTTTTTAAGGGGGGGGGCGCCACAAAGGTATCGTGCCCCGGGCGCCAGTTATGCTCGCTACGCCACTGGAACTAGTACAATCTATTTCCAGGCGTTTAAAAGCTGCTGTGGATGCTGAAGGATATCCTACTAAATATTAATTTAACAAAAAATCAGAATATTTACTAATATGTATAGATTTTTTACAAGTGTACGATGACTTTTGTGAGATAAAGTTTTTGTTACTTTTGTATTATTGGTTTCTAAAAAATAAGGTTTTACTATGTTTTTAAAATATTTCATGCAGTTTGTTAAGAATAGATTATAGATCTTATTATTAAATACCCATTCTGAAATATTCATTTTAATTAATGGATCAATGAATATTTCAGAATATCAATGAATTTTCAATGAAATAGATCCCTATTTCATTGAAAATCGTAAGTGTACGAACACTTTTGGGAGCCACTGAATGTGATTTTTTAATTAGCGTGTATATGAATGCCCTTAGGAAAGCAACAACACATAAAATCAATTCAAACCGCCGGCAATCAAAAATCTACATGCTTTTCCAGAACACCTACTCTCTGTGCATTATTAAATAAACAGAAATTGCTTCGGAAAAAGAAAAAACGCGTTTATTTACGAGACTGTTTTGTCTAGCTTCGTTCCAAACGTCCCGTTAAAAAATAAGTCAGCGTAGGAGTCTATTTCAATGCATGCAAATGAGCCCATAAAACAGGAATCGGAATTTGCGCAACGCACATTATGCTTCTCCCTCAAGACAAATACCAAATTTTTGTTCCTTCTCGTGGAGATTAATCAGGATATCTAAATATTTAACACTGGCTCCAATCGACCGGTGGCAGCATGAAATCGTCCTGATAATATATTTCCCGCCTTTTTACGCCAAGGGTCGCATTTTAAGCAGGTGTTTTCAGGCATTGACCTGGAATGCGGAGTAGTAGCCTTTATTTTCCATTTAAGGAGGGAAATATGAATCGGGCTCTGAAATGCGATACGCTTTGAATGGGGCAAAAGATTTCCGATGATATATTGTTGTTGTGTTTTTGGAAACCTGCGGACCACCCCTCGCGTGACCCGTTGATGCACCCGTTGATGAACTTAGAGTGGTGATGTTGGTGAAAATGGTGAATAATGTACATAGATGAATGTTTATAAAGTCGAACCCCGTTATAGCGAACCCGGTATATAACGAACTCGCGGATATAACGAACGAAAATTTTGGTCCCGCCGTTTTCCTATTGTACGCAATTTAATAAGAATTGTGTCAGTTTAATGTAATCGATTTTGGTCGATTTAATTCATTAATGATCATTTTTAACAGATTTTTATCATCTTTTTAATACATCATTATTGAATACTCATTGCAACTAATGAGTTATACATTTTGCGAACTCTGGCATTTTTCTTAACGGTTCGGGTACAGCGAACCACCGGATAAAGCGAACAAAACATTTGCTCCCTTGGAGTTCGTTATAACGGGGTTCGACTGTACATTTCCTTTGTATGTTCAGGAACCTGTTATGAATAACATTTAATCTCTAAATTACCTTTTCCTCATAAGCTGTTTGTTGCTGTGATACTAAGTAATTAAACTCTCGGTACAACTTTATTTAACCTGTAAGGTAATAAAAAATATTGTTATATTTTTAACATATATGATATATCGTTAACATATAACATATATCGTTAACATATATCGATGTTAACATATCGTTAACATCGATATATAGATATATCGTTATATAGCGAACTCGGTATATAACGAACTCGCGGATATAACGAATGAGAATTTTGGTCCCGCCGTTTTTCTATTGTATTTAATGCTAAGTTATTCTTTTAGAGCGGACTTCCGAAATATTAAGAATCGGCTATAATTAACTTTTTTTTTCAGTCGACTACTGAATTTTTGTTTTAATTTTAAACTTTTTTAGATTGATCAAGATACAACAAATTTTGAAGAAGAAGATGAAGATTTGCCTATCGCGATGTGGATAGAAAAGCACAAAATCTCATCATTCTCAGATTGTGACATGCAATTGTTCGAAACATGTGACGATGAAGTCATTGCATGTGAAAATCCGGCTGATGAAGATATTGTGGAAGAAATTAAAATGAATCGTTCTGAAATCGAAGATTCTGAATCTGATGCCGATGAAGAGTAGCTCATAAATCACGAAATCCCCACCATCTAAGATGCTACAGCAGCGATTGCGTGTCATTAATGAGTTTTTGGTCTACACAAACACTGGAAGAAAGAGCGTTGGAGTCATTTGATGTATAGGACAAAGAAATTCAGAAAATGTTTTTGAAATCGGCATCACGTCAACAGAAGATTACCGATTATTTCTCTATCAAAACAGCGAATCATTAATGATAATTTTTAACAGATTTTATCATTTTTTTCAATACATCATTATTGAATACACATAGCAACTAATGAGTTATGCATTTTGTGAACTCTAACATTTTTCTTAACGGATAAGATATAGCGAACCACCGGATATAGCGAACAAAACCTTTTGTCCCTTGAAGTTCGTTATAACGGGGTTCAGCTGTATATATAAAACAGTTCCGTAACTGACTGAAAGATAACGCACAGACCAAACTGCTGGACCTAAAGGGTTGAAATGTTTGCATGGCGATTCTTCTTATAGTGTTGGGGTGCATTCAGAAAGATTTTTGAAAAATTCTTCCCATATGTTTTAAAATTAAATTTTTAAGCTGTTTTTGTAACATTCTTTTAAGTTTGCATTTAAAATAATAATTGGAGGGTTATAAAATTTATATCGCGAGAAAGATCCTAAAAATTCCTTTAAAATGAAATATTTTCCGAATCTTTACCTCCCTGTTCTGATTTTTGGTGAATTTTTAAAGATTATTTTTTAGAATTTAATTTATTAAATGTCGATCACGTGGTTTCTTTTCTTTTTGGAATATTTCAAACTAATTTTGCGTCACGTGCATAACAACGAAATAGAAAAAAAATATTTCTTTTCTTGCTAATGCGGCAGACGATTGGACATTATCCAAAAAAATATTAAAATACAGTAAAAGAAATGTTCCTCAAACTGTACTATATTAACTGTACTATATTCTTTAGTATGTACTATTAGATTTAATTTCAGTATTTTCTTCTACATTATTTTGACTATGAAAATATCAGTTACGATTTTTTTTATAATTTTTTTTTGGCATTAACTGCATACATTGACCGTTGTATCTAATTTGAATGAACTCCGTAGCGAAGAACGTATCAGCTAGTATTTTACATAAATGGAAAAATATTAATTTAATTTGATTTAATAAGAATTTCATTCTATTTGTTGGGAGAATGAAACTAAATATTTCACTTTAAAAAATGAGTTGCATTATTTTATTTATGTAGATAAATTAATTTTATTGATTTATTTGTGTTAATTAATTTAAATTAGTTAATTTAATTGATTAGGTTACAGAAATCAACTGACGTAATTAAGTTATTTGTGAAAAATAGTCAATTCAATTTATTTATTTATGTAAATTAATGCATTAAATTAATTTACTGAAACCTTTTGCACTTTTTATAAAATGCTTAATTAAATTAAAATTAAATGAAACATTTCCTTCCATTCGTGTTATCCAAAATCAAAAACCGGTCTTTACCATTTGTGATTATTTTCAGATGGAACTCAAATACTGATGATGACATTTTTGATTGATTTGCCTTATTTTTAAAAAAAAAACTTTTCTTTTAAACTTTTTTTTTCTCTGACTTAGACCAACTAAGCCAATGCCTGCACTTCAGAAGTTTTTTAAAAATGCATTAGGTATTTGTGACACGTAATTTTAAAACAATTTCACAGCCTTAAGGGTGCTGTGTACTAACCTTATTGGATTCGCTAACCTCAATGTTAACCTACGGAGAAAATGAGTCCAAGGATTCAAAGATTTTTTTTAAAGAAATGAAGTCCGTCATAGAAAAAGAAATTTGTCACTTTGGGGCATTTTTACTTTTTTTTTTCAAATGCGAATAATATTCTAAAATTTAATTGATTCGTGGAAAAAACTTTAACTCAGTTTAAAAATTTTACCAGCGGATGTCATTCATGTTGTGACGATTTTTCTCTGTTATATATATATATATATATATATATATATATATATATATATATATATACAGTCGGACCTCTATTTAACGAACCTCTATTTTGCGAACGTTTCCTTGGAACCAAGAACATTTTCCGAATTTCTTCGTAAAATAACCTCCAAATAGCGAAGTGCATTATCTATTTAACGAATTTTTTTTTGTGATTCAATATTTTTTTCCTCCATATTTCTCAAAATATTTCTGAACATTTCAAACTTATTCTTTCTTTTAACACATTTAACACATTAACTTTCTTTTAACACATTCCGACGCGAATTACAGTTTGAAGAAAATACGCCTCAAGGGCTTTTTCAGTACATTGCAAAGATGCGAAACGTATTATGAGAGAAAACATTTTTTAAGGCAAAATTAAGATACTTTATCAGTAATTAAATTTAAGGATACATGACGTAATGTATGCTTAAAATTACTTGTTATAATAAATGCGATAATGTCATTAACATTCATTAATTTTAATACAATTTTTTTAATTGAAAATACAGTGTATTCCCAAACAATGTTTTGTTTTATTCTTGTTTTCCTTGCAGATTTCTGTTTGATGGGTAAGATATATAAAAGAAAGAGACATTAATTTGCAAAATAAAGGTGTGATTTATTACTTTTATTAATAATATTTAGTGTTTAGGAATTTAACATCTGTTTTGTGTAGTTTAAAGTATTTTAAAAGGTGAATCTCTATTTAACGAATTTTCACATAACGAACTTTTTTTCGGGATTTAGCGACTTCGTTAAATAGAGGTTCGACTGTATATATATATATATATATATATATTGTTACGAGTTAGGGACTAGTTTGGCGTGTTATCGCCAGCGTGCGATGTTTGGGAGTTCAAAACTATGAATTAAAAACTATGGTGCTCACGCGTCTACCATGGAGAAAGTAATAAATCCTGCTCTTGGGTCAATTGTTGGAAAATGGTTTAGTTGAGCGGTGTGGCAACACGGGATTTGTTTTCCAGGTGAATAAGAGTTTGGAATAAAAGATCAGTTCACGCGTTGTTCTTGTAGCGTTAGGTGACAGTTTTTGAGCGTGTGTTTTATCGTCGAGCTTGACGGGAGACCTTGATGTACTAGATTTAAAAAGTCGTATGCTATTATTTGATAACTGTTATGTGTGTTTAATTAGAATTATATTTGAATTCCTAATTGTCTAGCCAAGTTATTAGGTGCTGTAATTTGTCGACTTCCAGCGAAGATTTGTAGTATTATTTTGTCTGCTACTGCATCTTGTAAAGTACTGTTTATAAAAATCTCTGTTTTTCAGTTGCGGTAGCTGGTATATTTATTTCTGCATTTGAGATTCACTTTTTAAATTATCTTTCCGTACCACGGATTTGGTACAATATGTATATTGTAAATGCCTTTGCGGTCCCTCTTCCAGCTCATGCGATGAGCTTCTGATTCCTGGAACGTTTGGTCCAGGAGTGTTTGTCTCATTGATATTAATTTACTATAGTGAATTGTGTTAAATAATATACTGCACAATAGCAACGCCACCGGTACCTGCCGGGGCGCATTCAGAAGGCAGATTTTTACATCGTTATATCGGACAGCAGCGGAGCAGCGCGAAAACGGGACAAGGTTTATAAGAGAGGCGCGGAAGTAGAGCTAGGACGACACCAGGACAAGACATAGACGGACAGTAAAAAGAGCCGAAAAACATTTTGCAGAAACTTATAAAGCGTGGGAGCACTGACCACGGTGGAATCTTTTGATTGGCTTGAATCGGGCATATGACTTGATTACATAAGGGTCGCACGATGTTCCGAAAAGCGCAACGTGGCGAAAACATCACGTTGTGTTGTTTGATGTTTTAAAAATATCTTTAACGCGCGTGCACTAAGGAATAATATGGATGGTTAATTGGTCAATTCCTAGGTCACAATTAGAAGAAAGGGACTATACTTTATTGACAGGAAACAAGGATAATTTTAAATACGCATTAGATATATAATGGTGGGCAGTTATCTTACACACACACACACACACACAAATATATATATATATATGTATATTTATATATGTATACATATATGTATATATATATATATATATATATATATATATATATATATATATATATATATATATATATATATGTATATATATGTATATATATATATATATATATGTATATATATATGTATATATATATATATATGTATATATATATATATATATATATATATATGTATATGTATATATATGTATATATATATGTATATATATATATATATATGTATATATATATATATATATATATATGTATATGTATATATATGTATATATATGCATATATATGTATATATATATATGTATATATATGTATATATATGTATATATATATATATGTATATATATGTATATATATATATATATATATATATATATATATATATATATATATATATATATATATATATATATATATTTGCGAATAAATGCGAAATTTTATATATTGTATTGTTTTTTTGCGAAATTTCTATTTTTTTTATGCGAAATTTACGTATTCCTATCGATATTGTCAGTGAGGCCTGTTTGAAACGATTCCACCATGCCCATCCCTGTGTTCCGGACGGAGAGATAGAACGTGGAGCACGTCTCTTTTTTCTGTACCAGACAGACCCGTTTTGCAGATATTTTGACTGGACTATGTGACTCACAATCCTTTATTCCTGTTTTTTCAAATACTGTTTTTATGTATATTGCTTTTTACGTATATATAAGACTAGCTGAAAACCCGCACTTCGCTACGGAGTACATTCAAATTAAATACAACGGTCAATGTATGCAATTAATGCCAAAAAAAATTAAATGTATATATATATTTATAATAAATACGACGATCAATACATACAGTTGATGTAGAAAAAAATATATATATTTATATAAAAATCGTAAGGGATATTTTTATAGACAAAATAATGTCCAATCGTCTGCCGCATTAGCAAGAAAAAAATTTTTTTTGTCTATTTAGTTGTTACGCACGTGACGATAATTTTATTTAAAGTACCTGTAAAAGAAATCGCGTGATCGACGTTTAACAAATTAAATTCTAAAAATGAATCTTTAAAAATTCACCAAAAATCAGAAAATAGAGGTAAAGATTCGAAAAAGATTTCATTTTAAAGGAACTTTTAAGATCTTTCTAGCGATATAAATTTTATAACCCTCAAATTATTATTTTAAATACAAACTGTAAAAAAGTTATAAAAACAGCTTAAAAATTTAATTTAAAAAATCTAAGAAGAATTTTTGAAAAATCTTTCTGAGTGCACCCCTACACCATAAGAAGAATCGCCATGCAAAATGTCAGATCTTTAGGTCCAGCGGTTTGGTCTGTACGTTGTATGTCAGTCAGTCAGTCAGTTACGGAACTGTTATATATATATACTAGCTGAAAACC
Source organism: Dolomedes plantarius (assembly GCA_907164885.2). Taxonomy (NCBI): domain Eukaryota; kingdom Metazoa; phylum Arthropoda; class Arachnida; order Araneae; family Dolomedidae; genus Dolomedes; species Dolomedes plantarius. The sequence goes on from OU015499.1 coordinate 161,029,442, forward strand.
CGCGCTTCGCTACGGAGTACATTCAAATTAAATACAACGGTCAGTGTATGCAATTGATGCCAAATATATATATATATATATATTTATAGCAAATATGACGATCAATGTATACAATTGATGTAGAAAAAAATATATATTTATAAATAAATCGTAAGGGATATTTTTAAAGACAAAATAATGTCCAATCGTCTGCCGCATTAGCAAGAAAAACATTTTTTTTTGTCTCTTTAGTTGTTACGCACGTGACGAAAATTTTATTTAAAGTACCAGAAAAAGAAATCACGTGATCGGCATTTAATAAATTAAATTCTAAAAATGAATCTTTAAAAATTCACCAAAAATCAGAAAATGGAGGTAAAGATTCGAAAAAGATGTCATTTTAAAGGAATTTTTATGATCTTTCTTGCGATATAAATTTTATAACCCTCAATTTATTATTTTACAAGCAAACGTAAAAAAAGTTTAAAAAACAGCTTAAAATTTTAATTTAAAAAATCTAAGAAGAATTTTTGAAAAATCTTTCTTAGTGCACCCCTACACTATAAGAATAATCGCCATGCAAAATGTCAGCCCTTTAGGTCTAGCGGTTTGGTCTGTGCGTTGTATGTCAGTCAGTCAGTCAGTTACGGAACTGTTATATATATATATATATATATATATATATATAACAGCGTGACATAGGTGCAAATGCATCTGAAACATGTATTAAGATGTCATGTATTGTAATGTAATGAAAGCGTTCTACTATCCTCAATCTTCGTTTTCTAGTTTTTGTAAAAACTAATACATTCCCCTGAATTTCTTAGGCTCATTGGAAAGGGAAATTTAAAATGATATACCACTCCCCATTCTCAAATTTGAATTATACTTCCGGTAAAGTTTGCTAAACGACGCGAAAGGAGGTTAACATAGATATGATTTATTTAGTTCTTGGATAGATTAATGCTACAAGTATTTTGAAGATGCCCGTCATTATTTAAACTAGCAAAATATTTTTCTTTTTTACGCAAATGATAGTTAGAAGTTTCAGGTTTTTACTGTGAATGTAGAAAAATTTTCTATATTCATATGAAACTTTGGGAAAACTTTTATAATGTTTATGAAATGTTTGCCAAAAGTTCGCATCTATGTCAGAAGCGAAGCATAAAAGCCATGAGCACTTTATTTAAATTTTGGCGAACTTTATTAATGCTCATAAAAAGTTTTTCAAATGTTTGCTTCTATGTTAAAAGCAAAGTATATAAACCATGAACCAAAACACTATGCTTAAATTTTGGCAAACTTTATTAATGCTTATAAAAAGTTTGCCAATAATTCGTTTCTACGTTAGAAGTGAATCATAAAAACCATGAACCAAAACACTATGCTTAAATTTTGGCAAACTTTATTAATGCTTATAAAAAGTTTGCCAATAATTCGTTTCTACGTTAGAAGTGAATCATAAAAACCATGAACCAAAACACTATACTCAAATTTTGTTAAAATTTTTTAACGCTTACAAAAAACTTCTCAAAAGTTTGCATCTACTTGTATGTTAGAGGCGAAAGATAAAAACCATGAACCAAAACGCTATGCTTAAATTTTGGTAAACTTTTTTTTTAGTATTTATAAAAAGTTTGGCAAAATTTCGTTCCTTTGTTAGAATTGAATCATATAAACTAGGAGCCAAAACACTGTACTTAAATTTTGGCAAACTTTATTAATGCTTATAAAAAGTTTGCCAAAAGTACGCATCTATTTAAAAGCGAAGCATAAAAATCATGAGTTAAATCGCTATGCTTAAATTTTGGTTAACTTTTTTTTTAGTGTTTATAAAAAGTTTGCCAAACTTTTGCTTCTTCGTTAGAATCGAATCATATAAACTAGGAGCCAAAACACTGTACTTAAATTTTCGCAAATTTTATTACTGCTTATAAAAAGTTTGCCAGAAGTACGCATCTATTTAAAAGCGAAGCATAAAAACCATGAGTTAAAACGCTATGCTTAAATTTTGGTTAACTTTTTTTAGTGTTTATAAAAAGTTTGGCAAAATTTCGTTCCTTTGTTAGAATCGAATCATATAAACTAGGAGCCAAAACACTGTACTTAAATTTTGGCAAACTTTATTAATGCTTATAAAAAGTTTGGCAAAAGCATCTATTTAAAAGCGAAGCATAAAAACCATGAACCAAAACGCTATGCTTAAATTTTGGTTAACTTTTTTTTAGAGTTTATAAAATGTTTGGCAAAATTTCGTTCCTTCGTTAGAATCGAATCATATAAACCATGAACCAAAACACCATACTAAAATTTTGGCAAACTTTATTGATGCTTATAAAAAGTTTGCCAAAAGTTCGCTTCTATTCAAAAGCGAAGCCGCAAAAACACTATACTTGATGACCTATTTTAAATTTCGAAAAATTTTCCCCTATTGTAGAAATTTTATATTGATTATTACCCTTTAAAAAACGTGAACATGCTTTTCTTCATCGGCGAAAAAGTAATGGTTATATTTTGGTTTTGAGCGCGAAAATGGTTCATTAGCCTCCTTATACTCAGAGCAAGGTGCTTTCTTCTTGGGCCATTAGCGCAGCACGTGATCGGTTCACTTTGAGATGATAAATGGTGTCGTGATTCCTTTAAAGACCTTTGCGTAGCCATTCGATATTTGCTTTTATTTCTTGCGCACAAGCGATTATTGGCCGATATTTATTTGGGATTTTCCATTAAGTTTCTCTTCCAAGAACAATATATTTTTTTGCTTCCTCGAGTCACGGAGTAAAGGGATATGTTTGCAGAAGTTTGAATCGGAAAAAAAGCGTAAAAATCTAATGTAGACCAGATCGGATTGATGCCTCTAGGCTCTTTTTGGAGGATATGAAACTCGTCTACTTTTAGTTTCTCCGGTAAAGTTAGTCATGTAAAATCTTCATCAAAATGGTCCAATACTTATATATTTGGACACGAGCTTTCAAACCATTGTTTAGTATGTTGTTGTTTCCAATCCCCTTGCAGTAGGAAAGCCTACACTAAGTCCAAAGGACCTAGGTCCTTGGCGAAGGGTAGTAAGCAGCGAAAGCCTACACTAAGTCCAAAGGGCCTAGGTCCTTGGCGAAGGGTAGTAAGCAGCGAAAGCCTACACTAAGTCCAAAGGACCTAGGTCCTTGGCGAAGGGTAGTAAACAGCGAAAGCCTACACTAAGTCCAAAGGACCTAGGTCCTTGGCGAAGAGTAGTAAGCAGCGAAAGCCTACACTAAGTCCAAAGGACCTAGGTCCTTGGCGAAGAGTAGTAAGCAGCGAAAGCCTACACTAAGTCCAAAGGACCTAGGTCCTTGGCGAAGGGTAGTAAACAGCGAAAGCCTACACTAAGTCCAAAGGACCTAGGTCCTTGGCGAAGAGTAGTAAGCAGCGAAAGCCTACACTAAGTCCAAAGGACCTAGGTCCTTGGCGAAGAGTAGTAAGCAGAGAAAGCCTACACTAAGTCCAAAGGACCTAGGTCCTTGGCGAAGGGTAGTAAGCAGAGAAAGCCTACACTAAGTCCAAAGGACCTAGGTTCTTGGCGAAGGGTAGTAAGCAGCTTCACTTTAAGGAGAGGTACCACTAGGGCTTAAGTCTGACTTGAACGTCGGTCCCGTCCTTTTGAACCGAGTGACGAGACCGGAGCACTTGACCCCGCACCTCCAGATGTAAATGTGAGAACTTGGAGGACATTGCAACCACGACCTATTTTACATGCCCCGGCCAACATGAGTGAACACGGCGGGGGATTTGCGACGACGATCAACGAACCAGAGACGTTCAGACCACTGGCTCGACGCCTTTGCCAACCGGGCCACCACGGCCCTTAATTGTGTAGTATTGGTGGCTGGAGCGTGTAGAGATTTCCCGTATATGATTACTAAGAGCAAGTTATTCTTTCTTCATTAATCACTGTTTTCAGATTATCCTCGTACACCCAGCATTTAATAAGAGCGGAGGGTACGGTCTCCTACTGATTCTAGAAACTTCCAAAATTATCAGACCAAGTAATATTTTGCGTCCTCATACAATTATCCTACAAATGTGTTTCACAATAACTGTCTCCTACACTTCTGTTTCATCGTAGTAATGGCAATAATTGCGTCATATTCATGCTACATACTCGTCATACTGTCGCTGTTGCTTATGCCACTTGACCGACAGCAAAATCAGATCAAGTCCCGAAGGCTATGGGCGATGAAGTTGCGGCTCCGGTTTTGAATCAGCACCACAAGGGTCGGAGTCCGACTTGGCCAAATGAGCGGTCCCGTCATTTTGAACCGAGTCAAGTGACGAGACCGGGACACTCGACCCCGCATCTCCAGAGGTCAATTTCAGAACTTGGAGGACATTGTAAAAAGGCATTGTCTCATAACAGTATGACGAGATGAGTAATGAGTAATGAGTAATGTCTATGAGTCATTTTTTATCTCAGCATACCGATGGATGATACGTTGCCAAATCTTGCCTAAACACAAGGATCCGAGACGACTCTTCTAGCGACGACTCAAAGTATGGGATTTTGCATTTCTGGGGATTTTTCTTAGGGTCATTTTTGCAAATACATGTGTGTGTAATGTAAATACATGTGTTTTTTGTAAATGTATGTGTAGAACATGCTAGTGGATTTTTGTGAAATTGTTTTCTGCAATGTGAAGAAAAGTTTGCATGTATTTTCGTTGTTTATTCTCGCCATAGTTAAGGAAAGTTCTCTATGATTTGAAATGTCAACACTATGTTCCACACTATGCTTAGATATCGTTATTATGCATAAGGTTTTATTTCTATAAGGTGATTTTTTGTGACGATCCCTTTCTCTCCTTTCATACTTAGCTAAAATCGATTCTATGCTATTCTTATAATATTCTATGATATTCTATGATATTTTATGATATTCTATGATTCTCTTTTTCCAAATTTTTTTAAATATTATTTTCTCTTTATTTTTTATCAGTTTCAACGCGTTTTTAGTAAATTCCTATAATTTTATATAACATTTTTCTTAATATGTTTTGTTTATAATCTTTTTAACGTTGGATTACGTTCCTCCATAACGGTCCTCCGGAAAGCAAAATTTCAGACGCTAAAACCGTCCGTCCGTGCCTCGCGAGTTATAATTTTGGCATCGCGCCAAGCCCAGTCTTTGTCGCTTGGGCAAGCAGTAAAAGAAGGACAGGTTCATTAGTAGCCATTGTTTATTTGTCAAATAACAAAAGTGCGTAAGGATAATACAAAACGCCTTTGGCCACACTATTGGACGTGAAGCATAAGACAATACAGGGTAACATGAGATATGTACCCGTCAAAACACCTTTGTAGACAATATTAAAAGTTGAATATGATACAAACTCGTGGAAAATGGGATATTTACATTACAAAACCTCTTTGCGCATACTATTTGCCGTTTCGACGCATCCGGGGAAAGAACTTTATGGCTAAAAGTCAATTTTTCACTTCGATTTTTAAACACACAATACAATGTATCCTCTTGAATTAACAATTCGTCAGAGGCGGAAAACTTAATCTTTAAAATGGTACCTCATGGATCGATTTTAGCTGAGTATGAAAGGAGAGAAAGGGATCGTCACAAAAAATCATCTTCTAGAAATAATATGCAAAATGAATAATGTACACCTACGCGGATGTTGCCAATAAACAAACTCATAAATGAAATCACAGAATGCCAATAAAAGCAAACGATTTTTAAATTTAATAGCTCAGTGCGATTGATAATGGTAAAATATAAAAAAGCTAGCGTGCGCGCCATCTAGGGGAATAAAAATTGTTCATATTGCTTATACTTCGATTTTTAAACAAACAATAAGTACCTCATCGATCGATTTTGGTTAAGTATGAAGGGAGGGAAAAGGATAAAACAAAAAAAAACCACCTTTTAGAAATAATATACAGTCGAACCTCCATATATCGAAGTAGCAAATTGCCGGAAAAAAATTCGATATATAGAAATTTCGATATATAGAATTGAGCTTAGTTTTATCATAATTCTCCTAAAAAAATTAAAGCTAATTTTCGTATACGAAACTCCATTTCTAATTTATATGCGAATCACATAAAATGAAAGTTAATAACTAAAAAATGAATTAATATGAAAGATTTATTGAGTACTACATACCTTTAAAAAAAACAATAATCTAGACAGTGGTTACAATGATCACAGTTACATTCTTTAAAAAGAAAAAAACTACGAATATCTTACTGAACAGCCAGCTTTGCGGAAAGTTCAAAGAAATGTTCGTATATATTCAGTCCACTAAAACTTTATCAGGGACATTTTCCGCGAATTGAAGTTCACGACGTATTGTTTCAAATGCCAAAAATTGTGAGATTTTATTCTAAAGTGGAATAAAATCTCCCAATTTGTCTTGAAAAAAAATTCGATAGAGATTTTTTTTCGATATATAGAAACAATTTTTCAATGTAATGAACATGGAGATTTGCTAAGAGTTCGATATATAGAAATTTTCGATATATGGAAGTTCGATATATAGAGGTTCGACTGTATATAGATTTTAAGAGGACGCTACTAATGTTTCTTGCTTATCCCCAAAGAATGCTTGCGGCACACTGTTCGGAACCATTGCGATAAGCACTAAACCTCTGATTCGCCTTTCTATGATTTACGAGCATTCCGAGGAAGACAATAAAGAAATTAATTGCCGTATCCTGCCTTGGGACAGGGAGCCAAATTGAAACTGTTTGGCGAGCCGGTAGCATCCCACACACGGCGGATCAACATCATTCGTTGCTGGGCAAATAATTGAGAACGCAATCACGAACGCATTAACTGCCTCGTTAATACTAGGAATGATACATGGCAGAGAATTAATCACAGGCACGGCTGGTAGGAGGTAAGAACCGAAAGAAGCTTAAGAGGTTAACTGAACCGGAGGAACACTTAAAAATTAAAAATGGGAAAAACCGGAGAATCCATTTTAAAATATCTAGTTTTACAACGAGAAAACAAACGAGTTCATTTCTTGTGATTTTCAACGGTGATCGGATACAGGTGTAGATTTGACATTAACCCTTAGCTTACGGGGTACATTTTACCGATTCCCTCTTTAGATCGGGAAATTTCATACCCCCATTGTAAGAACGGCCATTAAGGGGTTTATGTATATATATATATATATATATATATATATATATATATATATATATATATATATAATGTATATATGTATATATATATATAATGTATGTATGTGTATATGTATGTATATATGTATACATACATATATATACATACATATATATACATACATACATACATACATACATACATATATATATATATATATATATATATATATATATATATATATGTATGTATGTATGTATGTATGTATATATATATATATATATATATATATATATTCATTCTTGAACCCGTATTCTTGGGATACATGCTATCCCACCCCGTAAGGAAAAGGTTAAATGCTTCACAACACAATTTGGATGATGGGTGTTAGATAAAGAGACCATTTGAATCACGTCCTGAATTTCGTATAAAATTTCTCTGCAGTGGTTGAATTGAGTGGCAACGGTGTATTAGTGATATTTAATAAAGTTTGTTCAAGTACATAATAACGTTACAAGAGTATAAATTTGCGGAGGAAATTGCTTCTTTTAAATTAAATTTTAAGTGTAATAATGTAAAGCCCTCGATTTTTTTTTTAAATTTTCAATTTTTAGCTCTATATACAAGATGAGAATAACTAATATTCTTTTATGGATACACTAGCATTATTGCCCGGCGTTGTCCGGGTAGATATATAGATATAAAATTGTTCATGCATTCCATCAAAAAAATACTGGGCTGCACCCCCGCTCTTCATGTTCATCTGGCCAGTTGTGTTTATTTGGGGAGCCAGGGCCAAAGGTCATTCCCAACCCTCTTTCTCCCGCGCATTGGAATCTGCCCCCCCCCCCCTTCACCCCCCAAACTTTCTCTCTTAACGCAGCTGGTTGTGGTGAAGTTGCTCCACAGGTGGTCGCGCACCTCTTAGAGGCACAAAAATCATTAAAAAATTAATTAAAAAAAAACTAATTGAGCCCCAAATTTCGTTTTTCCTGATTTAAGTTTCTCGGGTCCTAAACATTAACTGTGCCGAATTTGGTCCCGGTGGGTGAAACAGTCTATGATTCTATAGCGGACAAACAAACAGACGAGCTCTTTTATATATATAGATTGAAGACCCACAATATTCAAACTAGGCATTTTTTGGCAGAACAATACCTGTTTTTCAAAAATACTAGCAATTTTCAAAATGCTTCATGGGCTTTCCCTACCATTTAAAATCCATAATTTTTTCAATAAAGTTTCAAATAAATTTATCATATATGTATATACAGTGTGTCCGGGCTAAAAGGGTTCAAAAGTTATGACTTATTTTTACGGAACTAGCCATTAGAATTTTTAAAAAATTATATAAATAGAAAGAACATCTCACCGAGTTTTAATATCAATCATAGATTTCGATCATAGTGTCGTAGATTTCGATTTGAGCACCTTTTGTAGCACGACTAACGTCTCAATGGTCATCCAGTTCTCTCCAAGTGGTTCGTGGCATATCGGGAGTTATTAGAATTTTTCGCTTGGGTATTCATTCAATCCGCCGTGTATAGACAAAAAAATTGAAACTGTGGATGAGTTAAAGAAGTGTATCATTCAAGCAATTGGTGTCATAACTCCTGATACGCTACGAAACATTTGGAGAGAACTGGATTACCTTTTAGACGTTAGTGGGGCTACAAAAGGTGCATACTGTGACATTGTCTCAATTACTACACGAAATTTGTATATATATATATATATATATACATACATATATATATATACATACATACATATATATATATACATACATATATATATATATATATATATATATATATATATATATATATATAATATACGTATATATATATATATATATATATATATATATATATATATATATATATATATATATATCTACATATATATATATATATACATACATATATATATATATTTATATATATATATATATATATATATATATATATATATAATATACGTATATATATATATATAATATATATATATATATATATATATATATATATATATAATATATATATATATATATATATATATATATATATATATTATATATATATATATATATACGTATATTATATATATATATATATGTATGTATATATATATATATAAATATATATATATATATATATAATATACGTATATATATATATATATATATATATATATATATATATATATATATAATATATATATATATATATATATATATATATATATATATATATATATATATATATATATATATATATATATATATATATATATACAGGGTGTCCGGGCTAAAAGTATCTACACGACGGATTTAATGACTCATAACTCCTGATATGCTACGAGACACTCGGAGAGAACTGGATGACCATTTAGAGGTTAGTCGTGCTACAAAAGCGGCACACATCGAAATCTATCACACTATACCAGAAATCTATGATTGATATTTAAACTTGATGAGATGGTCTTTCTATTTAGATACTTATTTAAGGGGTCTGAGACACATTTAAAATTTTTTTTATTCATTGAGTTAAAATTTTGAATTTTTGTGTGTGATGGTCAACCATATAATTTGTAAACAAAATCACATCATAAAATTTTTAAAAAAGTTTTTAAAAAATTTTAAAATTTTAAATTGTTAATAAAAGTGGGGTAATTTAAAATCTTTATAACTCGAAATATTATTTGTCGAATTTCAAAATTTTTTCATTTAATTAAACAGAAATATATAAGTTTTAATTTGGATTCAGCATTTTTTGAAATAGTAATTTTTAAAGAAATTAAAAATATTGAGATTAAAAATTACAAAAAAAATTAGTTGACTTATTTTTAAAAAATCCTATTTTCAAAAGTATATTTTTTTATCAGATTTGCTGAATCAAAATTAAATTAAAATAGTTGAAAAAGACATGTTCCGAGTTTCAACCAGTTATCTTTAACGGTTCTTGACTTATAACAATTTAAAGACGAGAAATGGGGTAAAACCCCATCATGCAGAAAAACGTACTTACAGGTTTAAACAACGATTGGCTACTATTAGAATGTTGCAAAAAAAAAATAATAATTTATCCTGTTCTAGTTAAGATATAAACATGATTTAAACGTCATTTTAAGCGTAAAAGAACAAAAAAAATTTTAAAGAAATAAAATTTTTTTCGAAAATTCGAAGAATTTTGTGTCCTGGACCCCCTTAAAATTCTAATGGGTAGTTCCGTAAAAATAATTCATGAGTTTTGGATACCTATAGCCCGGACAATTAAATATATATATACATATTTAATTTATCCAATTAAATATATCTATATATATAAAACAGTTCCGTAACTGACTCATTCATTCACTGACTGACTGACTGACTGACATACAACGCACAGACCAAACCGCTGGACCTAAAGGGCTGAAATTTTGCATGGCGATTCTTCTAATAGTGTAGGGGTGCACTAAGAAAGATTTTTCAAAAAGTCTTCTTAGATTTTTTTAAATTAAATTTTTAGGCTGTTTTTTTAAACTTTTTTTACGTTTGCATTTAAAATAATACATTGAGGGTTATAAAATTTATATCACGAGAAAGATCCTAAAAATTCCTTCAAAATGAAATTTTTTTCGAATTTTTACCTCCATTTCCTGATTTTTGGTGAATTTTTAAAGATTAATTTTTAGAATTTAATTTATTAAATGCCGATCACGTGATTTCTTTTTCTGGTACTTTCAATAAATTTATCGTCACGTGCGTAACAACTAAATAGACAAAAAAGATATTTTTTTCTCTTTCTAATGCAGCAGACGATTGGATATAATAAAAAAAAAAATGCATATCCCTTACGATTTTTTTATAAATATATATATATATAGATAGATATATATTTTACATCAATTGTATACATTGATCATCGCATTTATTATAAATATATATATTTATTTTTTGGCATAAATTGCATACGTTGACCGTTGTATTTAATTTGAATGTACTCCGTAGCGAAGCGCGGGTTTTCAGCTAGTATCATATATATATATTTAATTGGATAAATATATATATATGCAATTTCCTGTATTTAAAGGAATTGCAGATACAATTAACTGCCTTTTTCCCTCTTATATTTTCTCAGAATTCTTGAAACGAGTTACTAGCTGAGCACAACACTATAACTCATTTGTAAATTAACTTATTTATTTGCTGTCGTGTACCCCAGTGATTAGAATTAGGTTTCGCCATGCCCCGGATCAATCAACATCACACTCATAAAGAGGCAGTTACACAAGGAGACGTCCAGCACAAAAGATGAATCACTGCGGTCACAGCGAAACAAGCGAACGCGATGACATGCTTCGTAATTTTCTTAAAAAGATATCCCCCGTGGCCTTGCAAGCGTGATTGAGGGACGTCAGAAAAGCGTCCGGTGCAAACACCTCCCGTAACAGACTTTCGTTCTCTCTTGACGTGCACTTCGTACGGTTCTTATTTGGGTTAAGAAGTCCAAACACAGCCAGGGTAAACGGCAACACCTCCACGCTGATATTAATTGACGTTTACTAATTGCGGCATTACGTGAACGGAAGCCCGGCACTCTAAAGACGTCTTGGTGACGTCTGCAGGTGCCATGAGGAGAAAAAGGAGAGTTAATTAGACGGAAAATCATTCGTGACATTGCGGTAACAAATTATGTGTGGTTTTGGACAGTTTCAGAGTTGCTGTTCCTTTGAAGAATTCCATTCTTTTTCAGAACGTTGTTCATCAGAAACGTCAGTTTGGATTGCTCTTATAAATTTTTTAGTCCGTCTAAACCTTTTAGAGGCTGAAATGGGTTTAATTTTCCGAATGAACAAACGATTTATGATAAAAAAAACTTTAATATAAGTTTTCAAATAAATATAATGACAATAACAACTTTAAATATAAAGTTAACTTTAAGCTTACTTAAAAGCAAGTTCCTGAAAGTAAGTTAAAAATAAGTTAAAAGTAAGTTCGTAAAAGTAAGTAGAAAGTAAGTACCTACAGTTTACTTAACAGTAAACTTTAAGCGTACTTAAAAATTAGTTCCTAAAAGTAAGTTAGAAATAATTTAAAAGTAAGGTACTAAAAGTAACTTAAAAGTAAATACTTGAAGTTTACTTAAAAGTAAACTTCAAACTTACTTAAAAGAAATTTCCTAAAAGTAAGTTAAAAATGAATTAAAAGTAAGGTCCTAAAAGTAAGTAAAAAGTAAGTACATAAAGTTTACTTAAAAGTAAACTTTTAGCTTACTTAAAAGTAAGTTAAAAGTAAGGTCCTGAAAGTAAGTTAAAAGTAAGTACCTAAAGTTTACTTTAAAGTAAACTTTAAGCTTACTTTAAAGTTTTAAGCTTATTTTAAACTACTTTAAGCTTACTTAAAGTAAGCTTAAAGTAAACTTTAAGCATACTTAAAGTAAGCTTAAAGTAAACTTTAAGCATTTAAAATGAGAAAATTCTGGAACGAATGAATTCAATTTACATAATTCCTTTTGGGAAAAATTTGTTCGGTACTCGTCATGCCTTCTATATATATAAATAAATATATATATATATATACACTGCTGGCCACCCAAATTGCATCACCAAGAAAGACAAGAGATATCACAACAAAATTTATTTTGTAGATAACATGTTGGCCAAGTATCAAATGATTAAGTTTATAGACTTCTGTGAAGTGTGGTTCCTGCCAAAATCAGTAGCCAGAGTAGCCGCCATTGTTGGAGATCACCGCTGCCACACGCCTCGGCATTGATTCAAAGAGACTTTGGATGAGTTCTTGGGGTACAGCAGACCAAGCAGTTTCCACACGTTGCCAAAGTTGATCTGCTGTGGCAGCTGGGGATGGAATCTGGGTCAATCGTAGAGCAACCATGGACCACGTGTTTTCTATCGGCGAAAGATCCGGAGAGCGAGGCGGCCAGGGAAGCAATTCAATCTGGCGATTGACGAAGAACCGTTGGACAATGCGTGCCACGTGTGGTCGCGCATTATCCTGTTGAAATATGGCTGTGGGCAAGCCCTGAAGGTAAGGAAGGACAACTGGCTCCAACACCTCGGAGATGTAGCGCTGTCTGTTTAAAGTACCGGCAATGCGTACTAGAGGTGTGTGAGAGTGATATCCAATACCGCCCCATACCATAATACCCGGTGCAGGACCAGTGTGACGGTGCATAACGCAGCTGATCAGCATCCTCTCTTCACGGTGTCTCCAGACTCGAATGCGACCATAGTGGTGTTGCAGACAGAAGCGTGACTCATCAGTAAAGACAATTTCATTCCATTCTGCCGTCCACATCCTTCTGTCATCGCACCATTGGCGGCGGAGACGTCTGTGGTTCTGCGTCAAGGGTAGACAAAGCAATGGACGTCTTGCGGACAGACCACTCTGCTGTAAACGGCGTCGAATGGTACGCGCAGACACTGGATGATGCGTTACAGACTGCATGTGCTGTGCTATGGTTCGTGATGTGACTGAGCGATCCGTCACTGCCACGCGCACAATTTGCCTGTCATCACGTGAAGTGGTGCGTTGAGGTGGATGCGATCGAACACGCCGGTCCGTCGTACCCTCCTACATCCAACGATCACATATCCGCATTACAGTTGTTTGGTTTCGTCCAACACGACTACCGATTTCCCTTAAAGATAATCCACAATCTCGGTAGGCCACTATCCTTCCTCTGTCGAACTCGGATACTTGATCAAAAGATGATCGCTGTTTTCGACGAGGCATAATTGATCTTTTTTTTTAAATAACCACAAGAAAAACACAATTGCCGAACTTGAAATCATCGAAATCTCCAAGCCTTAAATAGCGCTTTGAAGTGGCGCCACAGGCGCGCGTGATGTGCGTCTGCGCTGAAATTCTAATCATTTGCATATCTCACCTCCGCTAATGCATGTTGTAAATTTCATGTTATTTGCATGTTTCCTTCAGAGTGTTGCATTTACAGTGGCCAGCAGTGTATGGTATAAAACAGTTCCGTAACTGACTGACTGACTGACATACAACGCACAGACCAAATCGCTGCAACTAAAAAGCTGACATTTTGCATGGCGATCCTTCTTATGGTGTAGAGGTGCACTAAGAGAGATTTTTGAAAAATTCTTCTTAGATTTTTTTCAGCTAAAAATGCTTAAGCTGTTTTAGTAACTTTTTTAAAGTTTTCATTTAAAATAATAAATTGAAGGTTATAAAATTTATAACGCGAGAAAGATCCTAAAAATTCCTTTAAAATGAAATCTTTTTCGAATCTTTACCTCTATTTTCTGATTTTTGGTGAATTTTTAAAGATTCATTTTTAGAATTTAATTGATTAAATGCCGATCACGCGATTTCTTTTTCCGGTACTTTAAATAAATTTATCGTCACGTGCATGACAATTAAATAGACAAAAAAATATTTTTTTTCTCGTTAATGCGGCAGACGATTGGACATTATTTTGTCTATAAAAATATCCCTTACGATTTTTTTTATAAATATATATATTTTTTCTACATCAATTGTATATATTGATTGTCGTATTTATTATATATATATATATATATATATATATATATATATATATATATATATTTTTTTTTTTTTTTTTTTTTTGGCATTAATTGCATACATTGACCGTTGTATTTAATTTGAATGTACTCCGTAGCGAAGTGCGGGTTTTCAGCTAGTATATATATATATACTAGCTATATATATATATATATATATATATATATATATATATATATATATATATATACATATATGTGTGTGTGTGTGCGTGTATTGCATAGTAATATTTGCTAAAACTTGTGAAATCGAGAAAACGGCTGTTTGTTCCGGATTAATATGTTTATTAAAATTTAAATTTTTTGCACCTCGTCAACATTTCTTCATTTATTCTCTCATTACTTTTAAATCTGAGGAGCCGTGTTAGAACTTAAAACCTGATCGTCTTACGTACGTGCAATTTTTTGTCATTTGCCCTCTCCCTGTCTAAATCTCAAAGTGTGAAACCCAAATTGAGGTTGGCACATATTTCATACAAGGACTCAAACCTAAGCAAATTTTTTTCGCTCAGTCGAGAACAACCACTTCAATAAAAACCAGATCGAAAACGTCGACGAGGAATCACATCGACTGGGTTTGACCTGTCTTCCCCACAGCTGCGATTAAAAGCACTTATTTGTTTTCAATCACTCACTTTCTCCTCGTTAATGATTCGGAATGGGAGGGGCGTGGTCGCGGGTTAGCGGTCAGAAGTGGTGCGCGATTTTCTCGTATTAGATCTACCTTGCCCCCGGTTGTGGTTAAGGACGTCCGCGAATGCTGAAATCGGTAGATGCGGTTACAAAACCATCCCCGAACGATGGTGTCAAAAAATACGATACGTGCATTGATAGGGACCTTGAGATTATTAATACTCGGCGAGATGTCAGGTATCGCGAAATCGGCAGATTTGGGGGGTGAAAGTGGAATATGTGTCGTTGCTGAGGAATAGTTTTTGGTTAGAAGAGTTGGGTGAATTCAGTATGTTGAAAATCGAATATTGTTAATCCTCAAACGGTACAGTGGTACAATGATTACTTACAAGGTCATTGTAAAACTATGCCATACAACAAATACATGTCATACAACAAATATGCTTATAGTTCCCTTATTTCTACCAATAACCTCATCAATAAAATGCGTCGGGTCGGATCCGACCCGACGCATCAGTTTCAAAATTTAAAAAAAAAAATCAGTAGTCCACTGAAAAAAAATGTTCGTTATAGCCGATTCTTAAGATTTCGGAGATTTGCTGTAAAAGGATAAATTAGCATTAAATACAATAGGAAAATGGCGGGACTAAAATTTTCGTTCGTTATATCCGGGAGTTCGTTATAAACCAGGTTCGCTATAACGGGTTTCGACTGTATTTATTTTGATTTAGTTAATGTTTTATTTGTATATTTATTGTATGTGTCTACGTTATACTTGTATATTTATTTTTATGTATATAGCCGGGCTCGCGAAAAATTTTCCCGGACTAAAAAGGGTCGTGGATGAAAAAGTTTAAGAAACCCTGGTCTAAATCGACGGTTCCCAACCTGAGACCTGAAGACCCCAAAATATTGTGTTGCGTGCCATCAATGGCACGCGTGCCATTGGTTCACCACCCCTGCCTTAGAGGGTATAGAATAAGGAGCCTATGAAGCCGCCAAACTTACAGACTTTTCTGAACTTACTGATTTGCAATAGACAAGACAGAGAGTTTGTGAACGATGACCATGGCTGTAAGTCCAATAAGCACTAACCCACGGAACCAATTACTGAATTAGAAGTTCCTTTCTGTAGTCAACGGAGCACTAAAGGGTACGAATAAGGAACCGATGTAGACGCCAAATTTACCGATTTTTCCAATCTAAATGATATGTAAGAAATAAAACAGTAACTTTATTTTTACTTAGGGGGAGAATTGCTGTATGTTGAGAGTTAATTTATCGAAACTTAACCCTTCAGTGGGAACGCCAATTTTTGGAACACCAGCAGGCGCGCGTGGCACAAAGTGCAACGTCTTTTTCAACCTCGATTATTCCTTTTGTAATAAGCTTTTTTTTTTTCAAATTGAAAATAATAATTCTGCGTTTTATGACAAGATATAAAATGGTGATAATATTGAGATATATTTATAATTAAAGGCCAAAGAATGCAGATACAGTCGGCTTATTTAAAAACTGTCCGGTTCAATGCGTCTAAAGACAAATTGCGAATCGATTCCTATTATGTCCAAAAACCTAAAAAACAACGAGATTGTCCATCTTCGTGATATGCGGGATACCGTTTAATAGCTGCACATTGGATAGACTACAACAACTCCTGCTTTTGTCGTATTGC
Source organism: Dolomedes plantarius (assembly GCA_907164885.2). Taxonomy (NCBI): domain Eukaryota; kingdom Metazoa; phylum Arthropoda; class Arachnida; order Araneae; family Dolomedidae; genus Dolomedes; species Dolomedes plantarius. Next base: position 161,046,409 of record OU015499.1, read on the forward strand.
AATCCAGTATAAATCACTGGTTTACTGTCCGACCACGGAAACAAGGTCCCTGGAAGCTGTTACTCATGCGCGAGAAAAGCTAGTCTACTTAGAAAATAGGGGAAAACGTCATATTTTCGGATGTGTTTGTTTATGAAATACGGAATGTATTTCAGACTGCTTTTTGTCCGCAAGTTTAAAGTTATTTTTTAAAACTTTATTTTTGATCGAATATATGAATAATAATTTCAAAATAATAAAAAGAAAGAAGCAAATCTATTTAAAAAATAGGAGTGTTATAGGAGTGGATATTTTCGGATTACATCACAATCAAAATTATCTAAAGCTACGTTTTCGGTGGTTCTTTTTTTCTGACGTTTCCTCGGAGATTCAAATTTTGGAGTTTCTTCACCCTTTGCTTCTCTGCGTATTCTTTTTACACTGGACATTGATATCTCGGTCATTTCACTAGCTCTCTTTAGGGATTGCGAAAGTGGAACAATAACATTTCCTTCTAGTGCTTCTTTATCACACAATTTAATTACATTGTGTATTATACGTTTACAATCACTACGGAACGGCTTATTCCGAGCTGTTGTGTTGGGTAAAGGATCCATCAATTTTAATATAATAATCAAAATAACAGACGAGGAAAAAGTAAGCAAGCGCAGTTAGTAACCGATTCTAAAGAATGTCGAGAGACTACGAGACTTTTCCCCCTCCTTCCTCAGCAGCCTTACCTACAGCGTGAATAGAATCGTCTTGGCACTATGCCAACCGTGGTTCTTCGTACTGTGGTCGGTGTGACGAATTAAAATAATTCTCACAATTAAAATATACGCAGCACATGGCTGGAATATGTCGCAACTGACCGACACGCCCCCCCTTTAACGTATAACAGGTGACAGCGAGCTGGAACGAAAGGAACACAAAGCGGTGGGAAAAACGTGACATCTTGGCGGAACAGAAATTCGCCACGGTGCTCCAGATTAATGACGTGGACCACCATGAAGCACTAGAATTTTAACCTTGCCTGCCAGCAAATCGAAAAGTCTAGAATGACATCACGATTAGCAGAGCCAATAGGAGACGAGTTCTCTGGACGGAGCGAGAGAGTCCAAAATTAGACGGGGCGAGAAAAAAGTTAGTTAGCGACCTGCTAAGCGGTGGTAGACTCCTCCGACCATCCAGGGTCGAAAGAACAAGGCTATACGCGGACTTGCGTAGTCGGCGGCTTATTTCTCACGAAGAGAATTTTTAGCTTCGGCTAGGAAGCTTGGGTACAGTTCATCGAGATCATCAAGGCCGGATCATCCTGATTCTATAAAGTGCCTCGCAGTCATCCACCCTGCAGGGAGTGAAAATCGAGGGACTTGCTCTAATTTCAACGAACTATTCGATGATATTGAATTAGCGAAACTCCAAGTGGTAACTCCTCCTAACGGACTCAGTCGTCATTTTAGAGGACTTTCATTAACTGTATAACGGATCTTCAATCTCCAAATTTTCTCCTCCGAATTGAAATAAATTCGTCGATTTTAATTTATTTGGCTGTGATTTTTTGTTGAGTCGATTGCTACCTCGATCAACGCGTTACATCGGACAGTACCATGGTTAAATCACGACTACCAATGAATGGAGAGGAATACGAGGGTCAGAAAATGAGACCTGCATTAGGAAGGGTGCAACTATAAATAGAAACTGCTTAGAACATTCAAACATTACATGTAAAAACAAACCATTCAGTATTACGAAAATGTTGCACTTTGTACACGGGTTAAGAAGTTATGGGTTAAGAAGTGATGATTGTGTTACTCTTAAGAACACAAACAAATTTCTACTTGGTTATTTATAAAATAATTTTGATACTATAAAATACTAATGATACTATAAAATAATAATTGATACTATAAAATACTAACAATTACTATAAATTGGTTTTTAATCATTATCTGATAATTGCTTTAACATTCTCTTTTCCGGCGCTTTTTGAATGTAACTGCTTTGTTTTCCTAGAGTAGGTTAATCAATATACAAATATGTAGATCCAAAATCGCTGTATGTTTAGCCGTTAATTTATAAGTGAAAAGTCATTGAAAGTAAAAATTTATTATTTGTCCTATAAAATGACCATTAAATTGGAGAACTCCAACGATTAGCCCTCGAACTTCGCTTCAAAAATGCGGTCACCTTAAGTATGCCACATCTCAGACTGTTGCTCTGTCTGCGATCTGACATTCTCGATTCACTTCATTGATATCTTAAAAACAGAATCTCGCATTTTAGAATTTCAAATTCTTTATTATGATTAGATTCATTATAAGGCTAGGCAACAGCACGTGTTTTAGGCTTGAAGAACACTCGATATATCTCAGGGCTTACACACACACACACACACACACACACATATATATATATATATATATATATATATACATATATATAAATAAGAATAAGATGAAAGAGAAAACCAGTAATAGCTCTAAAGCTACATGAAGCCAGGAACATCCAACATGTAAAGATAATTATGAATACGGTTTTAGACAGCATTTCTTCATCAGCGGTGTCAATACTGTCTAAAAAACAATGGATTGTTTCTGATGAGTATGATCTATTAAATAAACACACTCAGACACCGTACAATCCATTATTAACAGAAGAATTGAATAATAAATGAATTTGTGTAAAAGTACTTAACCAAGGAACACCAAGCCTGGCGCTAGTCAGAGTGGAAGTTAAGAACTTGTAACCGCAAGATGACTGACGTCATAACTTGCAACCATTGAGGTAGTGGATACTCAGTTACAGACTTACTTAGGTTTCTTATTTTAAGACTATTATTCCTTTATTTATTTAGTTTTATTATAGTTACTACTATTAGTTAATTATTTTTTATTATTCTTATGTTTTTATTTTTGCTTTTAATAGTTATTATTTTTATTTTAACCTATTTATGTTTAATATATATATATATATATGTAATATATATATATATATATATATATATATATATATATATATAATATATATATATATATATATATATATATATATATATATATATATATATATATATATGTAATAAATTGAATATTAGGCCCTCCATTCTATCATTTAAATTCCCTTTCCTAAATCCAATCCCCAGTAACATTACTTTAGCGCTTTAAAATCCCATAGCAACAGAACTTCCCATAAAACAGCAAACGTTGCATTTCTACACGTGTATACGTCTAGAGAAAGGCGTGGGTTCGCATCGCCAGCCCCAAATTCCGCTGACATTTCAAAACAACAGGCACATGTACCTCGCTTCTAGCGCGTAAGGTTGAAAGGTGATATTTCACTTCGCTCCGAGCTGTCGTCTGAGATGGACAGATGTTACTATCGCTCTGATAAAACTATTCGACACGACTGCTTCAAAATTTTAATTCCTTTCAGGCTGAGTCTAGCTCCAGCTATGTAAATTTGAGCTAGTTTTCCTTTTCAGGTTGCATTTTAAGAACGAGATGTAATGGATATATTACATATATATATATATATATATATATATATATATATATATATATATATACACACAGGTGGTTACAAAATAAATTCTGTATTAATATGGCATAGGACCATCTATGGCATTTAATACCACCTGGATTTACTACGGAAGTGAATTATGCAAGTCTAGAATATTATACCATTCTTTATGGATAATTAATTAAAATGAAAATTGAATGCTGAAATGAAAATTGGTTAAGGGAATATTATACCATTCTTTATGGATAAATCGTCAAAGTTCCTGTAGAGTTGCCATTGCTGGATATTGATTCCTGACTCTGTTTCCTAAAACAGACCACAGCAGTTCGATGATATTGAGGTTTATGGACTGTGTGGGCCAGATTAGGTGTTTGACTTGGTCTTTATGTTCCTCAAACCACGACCTGACACGTCTAGCTGTATGGACCGGATCATTATCACCATGGAGAACGCCATCTCCTGCAGGAAACAATTTTTGCACCATAGGATGGAACTGGTCGGCTAAAAGTTCGACAATAGTCCTTCGCAGTCAATCTCCCTTTCGGGGTTACAATAGATCCCTTTTTCAAACCATGAGATGGCCGCCGAAACCTTAAGAAATTTCCTCTCCATGTTTGACAGCTGGCATGGGAGAAGCATGATAATACGCTTGTGTAGGTGTTCTTCAGACATACACACGTCCTGTTGCAGGTAACAAACGGAACAATGATTCCTCTAACCAAATGTCATATTTCAACGTATCACTCGACCAGGATTTATGCTCGTGGCACCACTGTAGGGGACGGTTTGTTTTCACATCTATTACAAGTGGCTCGGGAATTACTACTCTGCCGTAAATGTTTTGCTTTTGAAGTTTTCTCTGACCTGTAATGACTGGTACTGGAGCCTGCAGATCCAGATGGAGCTCTACGGTCACTTTGGCTGCAGTAGTCTTCTTTTTTGGTGTCGCAGCCTGCTTCAACACCAGTCAGTCTCTTTCACTTAGCTTTCCCTTTCGTCCACTATTCTGTTTAACAGAGGATGTCTTTCCGTGAACTCTGTATGCCATCATGACTTCCGATATCATAGCTCGGTAAACGCCCATACCCATGGGGGCTGTTGTAACAGATACTCCAATTAAACGCGCTTCAACAATTTGCCCTTCTGCACGGTCTACAAGGTTTGACATCTTACGCTATCCCCCAAAGAGCCTGGTGCCCATATTTTCATTACTGGTACTTTAGAGTAGAATAATGTATACACTATATTCTACAAAAAAAATATTGGTCCCTAAATTTGTTTTTTAAGGAATACGAAGCACTTTCATAAACACCACTAATATTGATGTGTTTTTCCATTATTTTGATATATATATGTGCGTGTGTGTAATCTATACTTATATATAAAGAGAGAGCGATTTTGTACGTGGAGGGTAATCTTCAGAACCACTGTACCTATTTGAAAAATTCTTTCACTGTTTGAAAGGTACAGTAGTCCAGATGGACATAGGCTATATATTATGTATATCTGATCAGTAGAAATAAAGTTAGGGGCTTAACCCTAACAATCTCCATTGTTTCCGCTACTGTCTTCTTTCGCTTTTTGTTCCGAAGGCTTCAACGATCCTTAGCGTGGTGCTATCGCGGTGGGCTTCTGTTCTGACCCTAGCGGTTCGAACCAGGCCGTTCTCCGGCACGCCTTTTTCTTTTAAAAATTTTATTTTAATTATTAACTAACGTAAAATTAATTTAAGGTATTATTTAGGTTATTATTAAGGTAAAAAAAGATTTACAATTTATTGGCTATCAGCTGGAAATTTATTGTTATAATATTTTGTTCAATCCGGACGAAGTTGGGACGGGCCGCTAGTCAAGTATATAGAAGAGTATGAACTATCCTCGGTAAGCGCCCTGCTCAAACTTTGCTAATCAGGTTACAGGAATTAACCAAAGCAAGACACATATCCACCGTTGCCAAGGCCATTACCGTCGTTTCTTTGGGACAATGGGCCTTAATATCTGACGGTCGGTATTACATCCTGCAAGCGGTTAATACAATTTTCATCAGCCCTGGGGGCTTATTTGGGCGTACGAACTTTCACTTGGGTGTGGTGGATACTGACAGGAAAACATTTTTTTTTTCGTGGGAAGCCGGATCGAGCGCGCTTTTATCTGGGACTCCGGGTTAAGTGGCCATTGTGCGACACATTCGGAGAGAGAGTCTCGGGATAATTAACTCGAGAGACACCACGCTCTCACTCCAGCCACTTCCGCCAAGCGGCCAATTTATGGTGGGAGTGCAGCTCTGGAGAAGAAAGAGGTTTTGTGTGGTTGGAAAAAAATGGTTGTATTGAGTAGGGGGAAAGGGAAGAATTATGATCGAAGTATCAAGCAAGTGGTTGTAACTCGTTGTGGTACCCAAGGTCATAAGATTTGCCGTCAGATCCTGTATTTTAGGAAAACCTAAGGGCTTTATTTCTTTTTTGGATCTGCTATGTACTAACCCTATTGGATTCGCTCATCTTCATGTTAATCTATGGAAAAAATATGCCCGATGATTGCCGACTTGGATTCAAAGATATGTTTTCAAAAATTGTATATATATACACACACACACACACACACATATATATATATATATATATATATATATATATATACTAGCTGAAAACCTGCAATTCGCTACGGAGCACATTCAAAGTAAATACAACGGTAAATGTATGCAATTAATGCCAAAATAAATAAATAAATGAACATATATATATATATATATATATATATATATATATATATATATATATATATATATATACAGTGGACGCTCGTTAATTCAAACTCGAAGGTTCTCAGAAAAAAGTTCGAATTATCCGAAGTTCGAATTATCCGATGTTAAGAGAAAATATATAACTTTAAATGTGTATCACTGAAGAAGAAACTCTCCTAGTATGTATAACCCCAGAAAATATATTATACTATGTTATCTAAAGTTAAACATATTAAAAAGCAATACAGACTTACCTTAATCATAAAATGAAGCAGAAGATATGCAGTATAAAGTAAACTTTTATTAAAAATATGAATCAGACTTTGGGGAAAAACTGTAAATTGGATGTTTGGTTCTGTTTATGAACATTGTTCAGCCATCTTCTCGATTTGAAGTAAACATTTCAATTCATTTTCAGAGGAAGGTTCCATCTAAATAAATGCTTTCAGAGTTTTAATAGAGTCCATTATGGCTTTGTCCATTATGGCCGCATTAAAAATATCTTTCGGCAGGTAAGTAGAGAAAAGCCCTGGCAGTTTCCTACCGAAATTAGTGCATACGTCTTCATTTACATCAGAGCTTTGGACACATACCTTTTGATAAGAAATATTTTGCTTTGACTTAAATCGAGAAAGTCATCCATCACTGCATTTAAAATCTGCAATACCCATTCGACTTGCCAATTCATCAACCTTCGTCAACACTAGGAGTCCATTTATCGGAAAATTTCGAGATCTAACATCCTGGAACCATAGCAGTAGAGCTCTTTCTAGAACTTCTTGGGACGCATTTCCCATGCGTTTTCTTCCTCTAGCAAATTTTGATTTTTCCCATGAATCTAAAATTGACTCCTTGTTTTTAAAATTAGTTGACAAGGCATTTTTTTAATTCCATAGTCAGCTGCTAACTTTGTTTTACATTCGCCATTCTCTACTTTCTTTAACATTTCTACCTTTGTCTCCAAAGTTAGGGTTTTGTACTTTCCACGTGTAGACATCCTGAATATTTACACGTTCACACCACACAATGAGGAAGAAAAACTAGACCACATTAACTTGTCTGCACTGCAGTTATAACTGACGCAGCTCCCTAGAAACTGTAGTAAAGACTAGTTTTTCTGAAATTCTAAGAAAATCCATCCAAATAAAGGAAAATTGCTTTTTTCGTTTAGCACTAATAAGAAGGACAATAGCTACTAACGTTTAGCAGACATGCGATAGTCTAGGAATGTAGGCATGTGCCTCTTTACACAGAAAAGAAATTTTGACACACAAAATAATAAATACAGTGTGTATTTTCTCCATTAAACGAGGAAAACGAATTTTTTTTTGTCAAATTTTTAGTTCGAATTAACCGAAGTGATAAAAATTTAGTTCGAATTAATGAGATATTTTTAACATTAACTCCAATACAAGTTTTTTGGGGCCTTTGGATTAGTTCGAATTAACCGAAAGTTCGAATTAACCGAGTTCGAATTAACGAGCGTCCACTGTATATATATATATATATATATATATATATATATATATATATATATATATATATATATATATATATATATATATATATATATGCATATATGTATATATACATACATATATATAGTGGAATCTCGATCTATCGTTTTCGAAGGGACTGACTGAACTAAACGATGGATGCGGGAAAACGATAGATGCGGGAACACACAAAAAAAGTATTAACATACCTAAAAGTTTGATATCCCTAAAATATATTTACTCACACACATAAATGCATATATACCTCTAGTGTAATTGAAGATAAAATTAAAAAGTTGTACTGAAATCCAAGATAATAATATTAAAAAAAAGAAATACACGTAGATACAGAGGAATTTTCAAATAAAAGTACTTAATCTTCGTTTGTTGTTTGGCGGTTTTCTCTCCACAAGTAAACAATATTCTTTCTATATTGTAAATTGCATTATTTTTCGGTATCGGTTATTGTGTGAGAGTATAAAGAATCGGCAGTCGTGAATCGTTTGTAACTAGCACCATTCCATTGCACTGGATGGGGTCCGACATAAGACCACCAGGAAGATCTGTTTCCGGGTGAAACCCTCATCGGCCAGTGTAGAACTGCAGTAATCAGAAACTACTCCCCCTAGACCAAACACTAGGGCTCCTCCATCTCAAGTCCAACAGAAAAGCCAGAGGGCAGCAGGAAACGCTCAGGTCAGCTGATTGTGAGCCATTGCTGATAAGAACAGGAATGTTGAATAGTCGGAGAATTTGGAATGAGTTGCCGAAAACAGGATACTCCAGGGGCTAAAGAATTAAGGAACACCAACGACGAAAAGATAATGGGAGTGGTACGATAACGCGAAACCAGGCTAAACAGGAGAGAACAAAAATAAGAGACCGTGCATCTGAAATGTTCTGCTCCTTGTTTAATTAGAGCGTCATTCTAGCTCAATCCAGACATTTATATTTCAGGTTCAGTTATTATGAAAAAACGATTGATCCGATAAATTAATATAAAGCTGCGATATTCCGAAAGAATATTGCGGGAAAACGATGGATCGAGGAACGATCTATGCGGTCTGTTTTTGCTTGTTTTCTATGGAATTTATTCGGAACTGGATGAAATAAACGATACATTCGGGAAAACGATCATTCGGGGAACGATCGATCGAGATTCCACTGTATTTATATATATATATACACACATACATACATATATATGTATAAATATATATACATATATATATATATATATATACATACATACATACATACATACATACATATATATATGTAGAAATATATATACATATATATATAAATATATATATATATATATATATATATATATATACATACATACATACATACATATATATGTATAAATATATAAACATATATATATATATATATATATATATATATACTATACTCCGTTATAGAGAAAGAAATTTGACACCTTGGAGCATTTTTCGCTTTTTTTTAAACGCAAATAATATTTTAAAGTGTAAAGAATTCGAGAGAAAAACCCAGTCTAGTGTGTTTGAAACGCTCCTAAATTCCTTTAGTGGACGAAGTTTATTGAAATGAATCCCGTTGGAAGTTGGTGGAAAGTTCGGGCTATCGAAAAATATTATTTTTATTGGATAATATAGTAGTTATGTAGCTGTCAATAGTAAACATATTGGTTAACATGAATGTGAGAGAATAATTAATGCCTATAATTTTATAACAGCTTCATAAATGCCTATAATCCAACAAAAATGGTGTTTTCCGATACCCCGAACTTTTCTGCACCTCGTAACGGGTTTCATATTATAAAACTCTTCCTCCAAAGATACGCAGGAGCGTTTCAAACACACCACAACAGAGTTTTTACACGAATCATTTAAATTTTCAAATATTATTGGCAGTTACTTTTAAAAAACGAAAAAAGCCTCGATTTGTCAAATTTCCTTTTCTATGGCGGAGTACGTGCCTTGCAACACAATTCATTCTATAAATTTCGTCCACCAAATGAATTTATGACTGTTTAAAACATACTACATCAGATATTGTACCAGAATACTTTCAATTTTAAAATATTATTTCCCTTTTTTTAACGAAAAATGCCCCCAGGTATATAATTTCGTTCTCTATTATGGAGTACAATGTTAGAAAAGAAAATTCGAGCCGCTTCTAACGAAACTACCGCGGGTTATTAAACTTTTCCTTATGGGTGGGATAGCATGTATCCCAAGAATAAATTAATATATATATATATATATATATATATATATATATATATATATATATTTATTTATTTATTTATACATATATATATGCATGTATGTTTGTGTATGTATATATATATACGTATATTTGTGTATGTATGTATGTATGTATATATATGCACTGCTCAAAACAATTAGGGCAGCACATGGTTTTAACGAAATTACGCAAATACTTACCGATAAGTAACATAAAATAAATCGTCCATAATTTAAAGCCTAGCAGGAAACAGAAGAAGAAAACTTCATATGCAAATCAAAGTTCATGACGTCAAAAACCAGAAAAAGAACATAAGGGCGGAAATCGGATGTTGCAGAAACGTCTGTTCACTGCCTTAACTGTGAAATTCGATTGCTCAGTTATTCTTTTTGAGAAAAGGTGACTTGAAAATGTCTCAACAACGTGATTTACCGGAATCCATGGCATGGCGTTTTATAGGCAGACTTGAATGCGGGCAAACACAATGTAGTGTCGCGGACGCTGTTGGAGTCGCCAGAAGTGTCGGTGCAAGGCTGTGGAATTGATTCCAAGACACAGGGAATGTTAGACGTCGACCAGGGCAAGGTCGGCCATGCGCCACTACAGCAACTGATGACCGGTATATACTGTTAACAGCTTGTCGAAACAGAGCAGACAATGCTACTCAGCTGCAAAGACAGTTGCTCTTGGCAACATGACGAAGGGTGTCCAGCCAAACAGTACGTAATAGGCTTCATCAGGGAGGTCTCTATGCACGTAGGCTAATGGTCTGCATTCCGTTGACCTCACGCCACCGTGCGGCCCGAAGAAGATGGGCTGCTTAACATCGAGATTGGGAGGAACATGATTGGAGCCAAGTGCTGTTTACAGACGAGTCCCGATTCAGTCTGGAGTGTGACACCCGACGTGTTTTGGTATGGAGGGAAAGGGGCACTCGAAATAACCCCACATTCGTTCGTGAAAGGTCACAATACAGACGAGCTGGTTTTATGGTATGGGGTGGAATCAGCATAGGTGGACGTACGGACCTGCATATCATTCGGAATGGTACTTTGACGGCCCGAAGGTATGCAGACGAGATACTGAGACCTCATGTCATACTGTACGCTGCAGCCATTGGAGATTCCTTTGTTTTCCAGCATGATAATGCCAGACCGCATACAGCTTGTCTTGTGGAGAACATGCTTGAAGCTGAAACAATACAGCGTATGAATGGCCAGCGTAATCTCCTGACCAGAATCTAATCGAGCATGTTTGGGACATGCTCGGACGACGCATTGTTGCGAGACCAAGGCCTCCTTTTACTCTTCGGGACTTGGAGATTGCACTTCTTGAGGAGTGGAACAGTATTCCCCAAAGTCTTATCGATAACATCATCTCATCCATGGGAAAACAGGTGTGCAGCAGTCTTAGCTGTTCGAGGAGACCACACGAAATATTAAAAATCTTGCATCATTTTTAAACAATACTTTTTTTATCGTTTACATGTAACCGAATTGTTACCCTAAATCATCTTTTCATGTTTTTTCCATATTTTCAAAGAATTAAAGCTTAATTACAAATTTTTTAAGTCTTTTTTTCAGTATTGCGCATTGATACGCGTGTACTATCCATTTTATGCCAATACGTGGCTGTCTCGCACGGTTTTCTTAAATTCTTTGCTTGCTCCCCTAATTTTTTTGAGCAGTGTATATACATAGACATATATATATATGCATGTATATATATATATATATTATTTGCCTATATTAGTTTAAGTGATTAACACATGTTAAATGCCACGTAGCTGTATGTTTTATGAAACACCTGAACAATACAACGCAGCGAAATGCGGTTGTAATAATCTAATCAGGGCAACTAAGGCCCAATAGATAGTTATTAAGGACAACATTGAAAAAAATTTAATCCTTTCCCAGATAATGCAACTGTATTCATTTGAATCCACACAGTTGTGCCAACGCGCTTCCATTGCGCACTCGCTTTCTTCAGAACTTAACATGTTATCTAAGGAAACATATTATCTAACATACCGTGGAAAAAGTTAAAAATTGAAATCGATATTGGCGTTGTCACTTCACCAGTCACTCTTGCAATGATCGATAATAAGGCGTCTACCTAAGGATTCAAATATTGAAGATAAATAGACAAGGGCGTTAACATCTCCATAAAAAGATAAACATGAGAAATAAGCTCGCAAGAAAAGAAACCACGCGGGTGAAACAACATTCAAACTTTTGATGGATGACTGAGAACATGAAGTCAGGCAGAAAAGGTAAATTAGAGGACAATATACTACGATCGGGAAAAATATCAGTAAATTTCCGAGAGCTGTCTAGAATTCTAAAATATGCTAATTATACTATACTAATTAACTTTTCGTATTTTAACGTAGGGTTCCGTTTCTCCATAACGGTCCTCAAGAAAGAAATTTTTTCAGACGTCCTGCGTCGCGAATTACAATTTTGGCAGAACGCCAAACCCTGTCTGTATCGCTTGGGCAAGCAGTAAACAGTTAGACAGAAAAGTACCAAAGTATGAGTCAAAATTTTGACATTATATATACATATGTATGTATATATATATATATATATATATATATATATATATATATATATATATATATATATATATATATATATATAGATAGATAGATAGATAGATACATATATACATAACACATACATGCATACATATTTGCATACAAAAGAGGTAAGCTACGATAAGTAATCCTACGTTAACAACCCGTGGTAGTTTCGTTAGCACAGACTACCTTTTCTTCTTCTATCTTTGCGATGATATCAGTTTTGCATCTTATATATATATATATATATATATGTCAAGGAAATAATTGGGAAAAGAATAAGTAACTAAAATTTAAAGGGGGCTTCAGGATAGATTAATTTTGTGGCGAACGCCATTGGTTTAATACAGCAGAGAACGAGCGTGCCGTGATTTTTAGGGGAACCCTTTTTCAGAGATAACCTTGACTCGTGTCTGTGGTCGAGCGAACGATTTTATTCTTAGAGCACGCACGGGCTGCGAGGAGTGAAATTATTACGTAATCAGGGATGGAAGGCGCGAGAACATTCCATGGACATCACAGGGCATGCGCGAAAGTTTTTGGAACTAAGTTTTAACAGAGGACTATTGGCATAGCGTCTTTGGATTCCGGTTTGCGCAGAGCGCGCGTCAGAGGTGAGGGATCGGAACAATGCCACGGATTGAATCGGGTTAATTAATAGTTATTGAGTAAAGGATTTAGATGTAAACTATTTGTCTTTCATTCCACAGGCCTACGATGTTACTGACTGCATATATTTTAAGAGTAAGTAGTAGGGGAACGAGTAAGAGGGAGTACGAGAATTAAAGCTCGTCATATATATATATATATATATATATATATATATACACACACACACACACATATATATATATATATATATATATATGCACAGTAGAGCCTCGATATAATCGAATTCCTTGATAAATCGAAGTTTTATTCATTTCCCTTTAATCTGCCTAACACTATAAATCGAACCTCGGTATATCAAAATCCTCGAAAATTAAGTTTTCTCGTTCCCCTTAAGGTTCGATGTATCGAGGTTCCACAAACAAACACACACACACACACACACACATATATATATATATATATATATATATATCTTTGGTTCCCGGTATAAAGCGCTTAAGTCAAAAACAGTGATGATTTAAATATACCAAGTTATTGGCTTTTATACCAGTCACAAAAGCATACTTTCGACTTGAGTCTTTCGTATAAAGAAATGTAATTTTGTATACGAAATTGATAGACTTAAGCCTTTTATACCAGCCAAAAGATTTTTGTGTGTGTGTTTTTTATCAATACTAATAAATGTCTTAAAATCATCAGGCATCAAAGATTATATATATATAAAAGAAATAGATGAAAAAGATTACCAGTAATAGCCCTAAAGCTACTTGCAGCCAGGAACAAATAACACGAAAAGAAAAGTATGAAAGAGGTTTTAGACAGCATCTCTTCATCATCGGTGTCAATACTGTCCAAAAAACCAATGGATTGATTCCGATGAGTATGATATATACAATAAACACACTCAGACACCATACAATCCATGAAAAACAGAAGAATTGATTAAAAATTGAAATAAGAGTTACTTAACAAAAGAATACCAAGCCTGACGCTAGACAGAGTGGAAGTTAAGAACATGTAACCGCAAGATGACTGACGTCACAAAACTTGCAACCATC
>OU015499.1:161063133-161078133 GCA_907164885.2 Dolomedes plantarius
CTTCTTTTTCATGCTCTTCAAACCAATACTTAATAGATTTAGCTGTATGTATAGGGGGATTATCATCCTGGAGAATGCCATCTCCTGCAAGAAACAATTTTTATTTTAAGGATGGACTAATGAGCCCAAATTTCGGCATAGTCCTTCCCATTCAATCTCCCTTTTAGGGTTACAATAGGGCCTGAAGAAAAACACGAGATGCCATCCCAAACCCTGATAGATCTGCCTCCATGATTGACAGTTGAGATGAGACAGCCATAATCTTACGCTTGTGTAGGTGTTCTCCAGACATACGCACGTCCTGTTGCGAGGAACTATCTGAACAATGATTCCTCGGACCAAATGCAGTTTTTCGATATATTACTCGACCAAGATTTGCGTTCGGGGCACCATTGTGGACGTTATTTTGTATTGGCATCTATTAGAAGTGGCTCGGGAATAGCTACTTTTCCGTAAATGCTTTGTTTGTGAAGTTCCCTTCTACCTCTAATGGTTGATACCGGAACATGCAGATGCAGATTGAGCTCTTCGGTCATTTTGGTTGCAGTTGTTTTCTTTCTTCGTGTCACAATCCGCTTCAATGCCTCGCCCGTCTCTTTCTCTCAGCTCTCCATTTCGTCCACTGTTCTGTTTGGCAGAGGATGTTTTTCCGTGCACTCTGTATGCTATCATGACTTCCGATACTATAGCTCGAAAAACACCCATTAGCCTGGGGGTTGCAGTAACAGATACTCTAATTTAAACGCGCTCAAACTATGTGCCTTTTTCGCAAGGTGTGACATTTTTCGCTTTTCCCCAGAAAACACGATGCCCTTAGCTTCATTGCTGCTACATGACAGTAGAATAATACATACACTATATTATAAAAAAATACCGGTGGCCAGACTTTTTTTAAGGGGACAGTGGACCTTCAAACCTAACTTTTTTTTGTTTTGAATGGATTTGCTTGAAATTTTAATATGTGGTTAGTACCATACATATGTAAAAGTGGTTAAAATTCAATGATGAAATATTAGTAATTTATAAATTAGGAATTATTAATTATATCAAAAATTGGCCTAGTTAAAAATGTTCGATGCGCATTTCTTTTGCATATAATATGGTCATTTTTATTTACGGGATACCTTATAGAACTAACGATGAAACTTATTGCTTATTTTACGCATTCATTGAAAATATAAAGAGAAAAAAATTATAATAGTTAAAACACCCTTTTTATGACGCAAAATACCTATAAATCATCTTTTCGAGTACGAAATTTAGAAATTCTGAGCTACGAAGCATAATTATTTCAATAAGATTTATTCGATATATAGTTAAGTATATAAAACTTAAATTTCAAAGCGATACGATCATTAGAAATGCGCCCGGAGCAGTTTGAATACTCGTATGACGTGAAAATTTTTATTTTGAGAAAAACACATTTAAAGTTATCGCTATTAGTAACCACATAATATCTAAATTAAATACAAATGACTATAACTAGGAAAGTAATCGCAGAAATTAAAAATTCTTTTTGCAACACATTCCTACTCGTCCGTATTTTTACAATTCAATAAAATAAAAAAATCGAATTTTTGGACAAATTTCACAATTTTGAAAGTCCACTGTCCCCTTAAGGAATACGATGCACATTCTTAGACATCACTAATATTGATAGGTGTTTCCATTATTTTTATAACCACCTGTATATATATATATATATATATATATTGGCATTAATTGCATACATTGACTGTTGTATTTATTATAAATATTTATTGGGGCATTAATTCCATACATTGACCGTGGTATTTAATTTGAATGTACTCCGTAGCGAAGCACGGGTATTCATCTCGTCATTTATGAGCCAAGTTTCATCATCAGGAAAAACTGGGGTTTGGAATAAAATATCTTTTCTAATCCCAACCCCTTGAAAAAAAAAATAAAGGCATTGTTGTGTAGGCGGAAAGTTCGAACGTCGTATCAGAAATAGATGATGCATCGAGTCAAGCGCCAAAAAACAGCAAATGTACGACGATCGCTGTGTCACAAACCGCAAACAGCTCGGGGCAAAATCCGTTTACCTCGCCATATCATTGTCATTTTACTACTCTATCAAAAGATGAATGGTGAAACGTCTACGAGCCATTCATCACTTCTTGGAGAAACGCTCAGTAGTTAGGGCTTGTTTCTCCTTTCCCGTTTCCCAGTTAATTCAGTAACGAAGTATTGGTTACACTGACCTAGGTTAAGAGGAATGTGAAAATAACCTACTTAAAACATTGTATTGCGTAATATTTTGTTAGCTAAACATGTTGTAGGCTTGTATCGTCATTTCTAAAGCCTGCGGTTATCCATCAGTGAGCCGTATATCATCTTTTCCGTCTCCTTGCTGATTTTGAAACCAAATAAGATGGATACTCAGCTAACAAAGTTAGATAAAAAAGGGAGGTTTGAAAAGGCAACTGAAGGAAGTCATTATGTAATATCTTTAAAACTTTATCAGTTGTAAAATTGTATAAGTTCTTACAACTAACATTTTAATTTATCGCTCGGTACGCTTTATCTTTGTTTATTGTTCTTGTTTACATGGTAGTGTAAGGGCCTGTTCACATAGGAGTCCATTGCGTTGCGTTAAGAAAAAGATGACGTTGAGACGAAAATGCACCAATCATAGGCGTTAAAAAGTTCATTGCTAATCGTTTGGAGGCATATGATTGGTTTATTTTCGTTCTCAACGTCATCTTTTCCTTAACGCAACGCAACGGACTCCTATGTGAACAGGCCCTAATAGACTGGTGTTCAAAATTAAGAGAATTTGCCCATTATGTCGAATTTCTGGAAAACTTGTAAGGTATACACAAGATTCGATTCACAAGAATCGAACTTTTGAGTGAATTAAAGAAGCTGCTTTAGATATGCTAATTTCGGCATACGCGCTTAGTATAAATACCACGCAGCGTCATTAATGAAAAAAAGGGGAGGTTGTTAAGGTTGAAAAGGTGTTATCCTGCGCTAGTGCTTAGCGGGCCAGAAGTTTACATGGCAGTACTGCTGGTTTGACTTACTGTTCGTGAGTATAAAAATATATTGTTCTTGAAAGCTGTGTTTATACATTCCGTACAAGTAGTACGCATGCTTATTGCTGTAAAAGCCAATTATATGTGCAACGAATTCAATAAACATTCTTTCATGTATAAACTGTGTTTGCATCAAATTCAAATAGAGTGCCACTTCAAATTATATACACCCAAGTCTGGGTAGAAGTGAGCATAGAAACTCTATAAACTAATGGACAGATTTTAATGCAATTTGGTATAGATACACAGTTTTAGAAGAGAAAACTTATACCCTACAAGAGAGTAAAAGCAAGATCTACATTCAAAGAAAAAGACAGCTTTGAAAAACCTACTTGAAGTACTAAATTTTGTAGGGTTTTAATTTGACTAAGGGCCTGTTCACATAGGAGTCCGTTGCGTTGCGTTAAAAAAAACATGACGAAAATGTACCAATCATAGGCGTTAAAAAGTTCATTGCTAATCGTTTGGAGGCATATAATTGGTTTATTTTCGTTCTCAACGTCATCTTTTCCTTAACGCAACGCAACGGACTCCTATGTGAACAGGCCCTAACATTTCCAATGTTTACGTTTGAAAAAATACTCATAACTCGGTTAATAATGATCAAATCAACATACTGTTTTGAAATTTAAAGCTGATGAGTTGCAGAATCATTTTCTGAAAGAAAAAAAGATCATTTTGGGGACATATTTTTGTCAATCTGAAGGTCCATTGTCGCCTACGTTAAAAATGTCATTTTTTTTGGCTTTTTTTGGTCAATTTTATTTTTTTTTTTTTTGCAAGAATCGTATCATTCAATCTTTTCTCTTTTCAAAACTGTTTTGATTTTCATTCTACATCAATTAGAAGCAGAGTTATAGCTATTTAAAAAACATCTTCTCCTACAAAATTGAAGCGACAAACAACTTTAAATGCGTTTTTATCAGAATTATGTTTTTAGCACAAATCTCTACGGTTATCATGATATCTCGCATAATAATGCATATAATTTGATAAAATATTCGGGAAATGTTTTAGATGCTATTGTTAATGAAATGACGCACAATAAAATTGGTGTATAATAAATAGTTTTTTGTTTGGGGCTGTTTTTATAAGGAAAGGAATGACGAATCGGGGGTAAAATTTTCATATTGGAACATAAAATTCCGTGTATTATTTTTGAATTTTAAAATTTCTCTTAGATTATAGAACATTTTGAAGATAACTGTCCTATGTATCTTGTGTGAAAAGGAAATTAAAATAGTAACATTAGGATTTTGTGCTGGGTGATAGGAATTTTAGCTAAATTTCATTATAATTACCAGATAAAAAGAACTTTTTATATACCATGTTTTTAAATTTTCTGTTGAATCATATAAACTTGACAATTCTATGTATTAATAAATACTTTTAAAAAAATTTTTTGATGAATTTTACCATCAATTTGAAAGAAAATGATGAAATGAGTAATAAAGAGGTATCAAATGCGTAATCAATAGCGTTTAACTTTTTGTTCCCGTCCCGGCGGATAGATGGCTGCAAAATTCTACAAAACAAAATTAACTGAAAATGAATTCAAATATGTTTAAAAATGGCTAAAAGTATTAAAATAATGCATTGTCATCGTGTTCTGAGCTATTCTAAAAGTTTGAGATGTCTAACTGGTCGGGAAGTTAGTTAAAAATCGATTGCAAGATTTGTACTGAACAAACACACACACACACACAAAAAATCAAACAAGAAAGCGAGTTAATAAAAACATGGTGTAAAAATTACTTCAAATTCACCAATTTATAAAAAAGTATGCTATTTACAGTAAGTTTTAGTTTCTTTTTAATTTTTACCATAAAAGAAAAAAAAAAAATCCTTTAATTTCTTAGAAAACATTGGCTCCGAACGAAGGCGGTCACTTTAAATGCATTTTATTCCAATAGTTATATATTTTAAAAATATTAATACACTATTACAGTGGTTCCCAACCTTTTTCAGCTGGCAAAGGGTGTAATGTTTTTGGCTATATATATATATATATAAATATATATATATATATATATATATATATATATATATATATATATATATATATATATATATATATAAATATATATATATATATATATTTATATATATATATATATATATATATATATATATATATATATATATATATATATATATATATATATATATATATATATATATATATTAATATATATATATATATATATATATATATATATATATATATTAATATTAATATATATATCTATATATATAAAAGAGCTTGTCTGTTTGTTTGTCCGCTATAGAATCATAGACTGTTTCACCCACCGCGACCAAATTCGGCACAGTTAATGTTTTGGACCGGAGAAACTTAAATCAGGAAAAACGAAATTTGGGGCTCAATTAGTTTTTTTTTAAATTAATTTTTTAATGATTTTTGTGCCCCTAAGCGCACTTAGATATATATATATATATATATATATATATATATATATAAATAAATAAATAAATATATATATATATATATATATATATATATATATATATATATATATATATATATATATAAATATATGTATATATATATATATATATATATATATATATATATATATATATATATATATATGCTTTTTTGAAGATACAGATTGATTATTGATAAACAATTTGTGTTCTGATTTGAAAATGGTCGACAAAATATAAGCACTTTGTAGCAAAACAGTTATTTATTTAACAATATATATATGTTTGCAATATATGCAAGAAGTGGTTTCATACTCACTAACAAGTGTTCCTAGGGGAAGATAAAAACTACAATTTTAAAAGTACCCAAAGACCATTTTAGTAGTTTTGGGATCGAGTCGCGACCCATCTGTAACACTTCCCCACCTGTTGGGAACCGCTGCACTATTATATTTACTTTATATATAATTAAAATATTAATACATTTTTAAAATATAATGAAAAGAAAAATTTGAATTTGTGTTCGATTTTTGGCAATTTAAAACTGCACCATCTCCTCAAGAATTGAAGAAAAAAACACAGCATGTATGAAAAGTTCCAGCAAATCAGATATGCGAATTATTCAACAATGGACCGTCGTAAATGACGAAAACTTTTAACACGAAAAAAAAATGAGCATTCACAATGCTGGCACTTTTCCGTGTTCTATCTCCGTTCCACTTTTCCTTAACTTATTTTCCGTAATAAACGTGATAAGCACTAATCGTGAATCCACATTACGCAATTGCGAGTAATGGGGCATAATTGGTTTTGATCTTGCGGAGCTAGTCTTGAACTTGCATTCCCGCGTTTTTCTCACCAATTCTGCTCAATTCCCGGAAGACGAGAAAAAAAAACCATTGTTTAGGAACACAACTGTTGAAACTTTGCATTCTTCTATAATTCCGTTTATCGCTAATTACGAGCACATAGCTCTTGGTGCGATGAAAACAATAACAGCTTTCCAGCCGGTGTCTATTGAAAAATTCATTATCTCGAATATATCAATTAAATATTCCCGGATATTAGGTTTTTTTGTATTAATTAATTGAGGTATTGTTCGCTGGTACGTGCGGGTAATTAATTTTTTTCTTTTTTAATCCTGCGTACAAATATCCGTACATGCAAATTGCGTCGATCATGACAGTGGCGACCTCGATTTTTTGGCACCTCATTAAAGCGTTTAAGATTTAATAATATGATTTGACCAGCAAGTAACTATATAGGGTCTTTCAAAAAGAATTATCCGATTTGAAATGCGTATATTATGAAACATTTTGAACATAGGAACTTAAAATAATTAATTTTATATTACATGGCTGATCATAAAGTTTTATTAACTGTAGCGTACTGGAAATGTGGTCTTTTTTTCCCGAGACCCCACAAGGGCTGAAAAAAGACCTAACGTTTTCCTTACAGATGCAGCCACTAAAGCTGTCATCTTGACGTTCTGCAATGTAGTAAAGTTCGGCGTCTAAGAAGACCTGTCAGCCGATAATCTGCCTGCATCTGCCGCCCCCTCCACCCCTTCTGAAAATCCAGACATTGGAGAGAGAGACGCTGTGTAAAATCCGAGCGGGATAGACGTGTTTTTGCTAGGCTCCTGTGTTGTTGGGCCGCGAATGGGCCCTGGAGCGTGAATTTGTGAATCTGCACGTAAATTAAGTGATCATGTCGGAAGTGTTTAATGTTTAATTCTTTTTGTGAATAAATCTACTTGTTAAGTTTTTGCTGTAAAAAGTTGGCCTTCGTTTGTTAATTAGAACTCTGTCTTTCTTTGGTATGGGTCACTAGTTGTGAAATTTCTTCAAAATGCCTCAGAGAGTTTATCAGCCTTACAGTGACGCCACATTACAAACCAAATTAAGGGGACAGTGGACTTACAAAATTGTGAAATTAGTCCGAAAATTCGATTTTTTATTTTATTGAATTGTGAAACTACGGACGAGTAGAAATGTGTTGCAAAAAGAATTTTTGATTTTTGTGATTACTTTCCTAGTTACAGGCATTTGTATTTAATTTAGATATTATGTGGTTACTAATAGCGATAACTTTAAATGCGTTTTTCTCAAAATAAAAATTTTCGTGTCATACGAATATTCAAACTGCTCCGGGCGCATTTCTAATCATCGTATTGCTTTGAAATTTAAGTTTTATATACTTAACTGTATTTCAAATAAATCTTATTGAAAAAAATTGTGCTTCGTAGCTCAGAATTTCTGAATTTTGTACTTGAAAAGATGATTTATAGGTATTTTGCGTAAAAAAAGGGTATTTTCACTATTATAATTTTTTTCTCTTTATATTTTTAATGAATGCTTAAAATAAGCAATAAGTTTCATTGTTAGGTCTATAAGGTATCCCGTAAATAAAAAATGACCTTATTATATGCAAAAGAAATGCGCCTGGAACATTTTTAATGAGGCCAATTTTTGATATAATTAATAATTCATAATTCATAAATTATTAATATTTCGTCCTTAAATTTTAACCGTCATTAAATCTGTGGTACTAATCACATATTCAAATTTCAAGCAAATCCGTTCAAAATAAAAAAAGTTAGGTTTGAAGGTCCACTGTCCCCTTAATAATATGATTTGACCAGCAAGTAATTATACAGGGTGTTTAAAAAAGAATCACCCCATTTGAAATGCGTATATTATGAAAAATATTGAACATAGAAAATTAAAATTAATTTTTTATTACATTTCTAATCATAAAGTTATTTTTTACAAACCAAATTAAAGGTACTGAATACGCCCACCTTTGGATGCACGACATACAGGATGTCCATAATTAAACTTCCCTACTTTAAAGTTGACTACAGTCGAAACTATTGTCCAGAAAGTTATGAAATTTTGTGTAGGGCATATTGAAGGGATTGGAATTTGTTTGAGCGAATAAAAAAAAATAGTTCAAAATTTTACCACCAGAGGGCGCTTTTTTATGAATTATCCATTTACAACTGGTTCTTTACTAAGGGGACAAAGGACATTAAACCTCTATTTTTTAATTTTTTAATCTTTACTCTATATACAAAATGAGAATAATTTGTATTCTTTTTTACTGCACAGAAAGTCCTTAGAATTCAAAATAAGGATTTTTGGCAGAATAATGCCTGTTTTTCAAAAGATTTTTCAAAAATGCTAGCATTTTTCAAAATGTTCCATGGCCAATCTAAGTCATTTAAAAACCTTTATATTTTTAATATAAGTTAACCGTATATATACAAACATAATAGTGGATTGATTTTTTTTGTTACGAATCTAAAGCTATAAAAAATATTTGTTTTTTTTACCTGCCCGATATTTTAAAAAGTTTTTGCATATTTTTGCTTTATTTCATGGTCTATGATTTTGAAAACTATTTGTGATTTCAAAGAATAATGGACAGTTTTGTGGCAAACACATCAATGGACAATCCTGAGAAATTTGGAAGAAATCAGAAGAAAATGAATACGCAGGGAACATTTTGAAAAATTCTAGTATTTTTGAAGAATTTTTTGAAAAAAAGGTCTTATTATTCCACAAAATACCTATTTGTGAATTCTAAGTGTCTTCAATCAAATAAAAAAGAACATGGATTATTCTGATTTTGTATATAGAGTAAAATATTGGAAGTTTTAATAAACGAGAATGAAGATCCATCGTCTCCTTAAGACTTCACCATTGTTTTTATCCATAAGTCACCCTAACACAATAACTCATACTCAATAAATTTTACAATCTGTAAAGTGATTGCAAAGTCGATCGGAAACTTGCTCGATAACTTATTTTCGGAGAAAAGATTTGAAGGAACGAAGACGAAACAAATATGCAAATTAATTTTTGTCGACGTAGAGCAGACGCTGTTATAAAACTTTGAAACTTTATATGGTTCTATTTCTTATTTACCCTGCAATCCTCTAACGGTCCAGGCACACTATAAAGTTAGAGGCATAAACATAAATAATTCCTTTTTTATTCTACGTAGAGGTAGACTAACATAGACCGACTTGGGGCTTCAAATAATCACACAACAGTACCGCAACTTGCGGTACTAAGAAACTGAACTTTAAAGTCGTAATGAACCCTTTCAGGCAGAATATACGCGCACTAACAATACCCGTAACCATCGGGCTCTGAACTTTTTTTTTTTCCAATGGCACATTAAAAGACAATTGAACATCAAAATGACAACAATAAATCTATAAATGAAAGCGAGCAATCCAGTAGCGTTCCCAGATTGATTTCCGAGGAAGAGCAGGACATCTGGACAGGTGAGGCAAGTCAATTTCCTCTTGAAGGTCACACAAGGTACAAAGAGGGTCAGGAACCACACTGATGCGACATAGATGTTTACGCAGGCAGTCGTGGCCAGATATCAGACGAAACATGGCGACAGATTTCATCCGAGGCCACTGAGGGACATTAAGAATCTGATTTAGCCATGGTTTATTAAAGTTGCGATTTTTGAGTTCTTCGCGAAAAGAATCCCTGAAGATGTTCTTTATTAGACATTTGATGCTATTAAAAGGAAGTCTAGGATTAGTTCTCTGAAGGACAGAGGCCCCCTTCTTTGCCAAGAAGTCAGCCGCCTCATTTCCCTGGATTCCACAGTGGGCCGGAATCCACTGGAGAACTACTGTCTTATTATTACTGGCAAGCCAGTTGAGGAGATTTAAGCAATTATCGATGGTTAAAGTTCGGGAGTGGCTGGGTGCGTCAATTGCTTGAAGTGCGGCCTTTGAATCCGATAGTAATACAACTTTCGAAAAGGAGTCCAGACGAGCCCGGAGTTGTGACAGGGCCTGGCAGATGGCCGCGATCTCACCATCGAAAGCTGAGCTATGGATACCGACGGGAGTATAAAGGCAAAAAAGTTCACAGTAAACACCAGCACCGGCGTTAACGCAACCGCTCACTCTGGAACCGTCAGTATATATTCTTAACCATTCCTCCTCAGGGTAAAATGATTCCATTGTCTCGAGAGCGAGAGTTCTTATGGGCACTATGTCACTAGTCTCTGCTTTAGAGACATCCTTGATCAGTTCTAGGCGGATGGAAAATTTCTTATCAACAATAGGGCTGATGGGAGGACAGAAATGTTCAACCTCGTAATTCAAATCTAGCTTAGATCTAATATCAGCAACTCCCTGGAAAAAACCATTTTGTGTTTTCAAGTTTCTCCCACAGTTTAGAGAGTCCTGGTTCCACAGGGACAAACACCCAGCGATTCTAAGTATTCTCTCCCAAAGGAGAAGGGCTCTTTCTTGAATAATTATCTTGAAAGGCCTGTTATCAGTGCTGAGCAGCATACAGTCAATGGGTGTTGTCTTCACTGCCCCCTTAATCAATCGCAGAGCCTGATTTTGAAAAATCTCACAAAGGTGAAAAACTTGCTCTGATCCTGTAATCAGCGGCTCGCAACAGTAAACAAGAATAGGTAAAATATACGTTTTGTAAAAATTCAAAGTGGCTCTTGAACAGCCCCATTTAGAACCCGCTAATATATTTAAGAGATTAAGTCTTTTCATAGTACGTCGGATGATGTCCGCCACATGAGACCTCCATGTAAGTTTTCTATCGAAAATTACACCTAAGTATTTAAAACCATCAGACGATGGAATCTGACGACCTTTGTAGTAAATTTGTGGATGGAAAGGTTGATGCGTGAGGGAAAAAAACTCTACAAATGTCTTATCGAGGTTAACTTTCATATTCAATTCTGTCCATTTTTCAATAACTAACAAGGCCTTTCCCAAAGAACTTTCAATGATCACATTAGCTTTGTTCTTAGGAGAAGTAGTCCAGATGACTAAGTCATCAGCATATAGCAGACACCGTAACCCGTCAATCTATTTCAATTCACTTACCAGATCATTAATGTAGATGTTAAAAAGTGTGCAACTAGAGACTGCACCCTGCGGTAAGCCAGTTTTGAGTGCTCTGTATCTTGAAAAGCAATAGTTGTACCGAACTCTACATAATCGGGTTTTCAGAAATCCGTTAAACCATCCAAGCATATTAAAGTGTATGCCGATGTTTGGTAACTTCGCAAGTAGGCCCTCTATCCATACAAGATCGTAAGCAGACTTTAGGTCAATGAAGACAGCGGAGAGAATTTGCCTCTTATCCAAAGCATCCCCTTTATATTTTGACTAAGTAATGAAACATGCTGGCTGGTAGACCTAAATTTCCTAAAGCCAGCCTGTTCATCTTCTAGGATCCCTTCGGATTCCAGATACCAGTTCAATCTACTCATGATGATTCTCTCCATGGCCTTGCAAAGAATGCTTGTTAGGGAAATAGGTCTGTAATTACTCACAAGGCCTGGATCTGAATATTTTTTATGTATAGGAATAATAGTAGATTTACACCATTGAGAGGGAAATTTTCCCTTGTACCAGATTAAATTGAATAGTTTTAAGATGGTTTCACAGGCACGAGGGCCCAAATGTAAAAGAAATTCTGCAAAGATACCATCCTCGCCCGGAGATTTTCGTGGTTTCAAACACTTCAGTGCTGACAGCAATTCATTTAGGCTTAAAGGGGCATTGAAAATATCCAAATCGGTGGGAAGAGCGCCCTCTTCTTTCATTTTGCATTTAAGATTTTTTGTGAGAGTTCTTGAAAGCTGTCTCGCGTATCTGCTTTTCTGTTGTAGACTAGAGAAGTGTTGAACAAAAGAATTAGCGACTCTGACATCAGAGGTAATTATCTTATTATCTACCCGGAAAGTTCGTTTTGGACCCGCCGTATTAACACCACTGTTATTGATGCTTGAAACAAATTTATAAGCTTTTTTTACGGTCCTTACGGAAGTCAAGGCTTGAGAGAAAGTCATCATAGGTGCTACGTTTCTCTTGCAGAATAGTTTTCTTAAAAAGCGCAGCCTGTTTTCTCCAATTCTGTACATCAGAGGGGCGACCGGTTAATTCAGCTTTCCGCCTGAGTCTGTCACGTTTCTCTTTAAGGTCCCTCAAATTCCCTGACCAGAAACATCTATAATTCTTTATCTTGCCCCTAGGGATGCTTTTCCCAGCACACCAAACAAATTTTTCTCGTATAAATCCATATAGAAGCTTAATATTTTGATTAAAATCGATGACATTAGGCTCCAGTTCTTTATCCAAAAGAGACTCAAAAAGTCTCCAGTTTGCCCTTCGGAAGTTCCAGGAGATCTTTGATTTTGGTCTACAGTTCCGCAAAACAGAGAAATCAAATATGGCCAGAACCTGTCGATGACCTGAGCCAGGATCATCAAGCACTCTTCGTCTACACATATGGCCAATATCAGCGGATACCAAAAGTAGGTCTGGCGTAGTACCTGTACCATTATAGTGCAGGTACGTATGAGGGTCATTTTTGTCATAAATCAACTTAAAAGAAGTAGAATTTAGTAGATCTTCAACTGCCTCACCGGCTTGGTTCCTATCCCTATATCCCCAAATAGTGGATTGTGCATTAAAATCACCAAGGAAAATTGATCTTCTAGACACATTGAGGAAGGAAAAGTCTGGATTATTCCCGGGCGGCGAATAAATAGAAAAGATCTTAAAGTGTTTGTCAAACTTCCAGATATCAAGGAGAGCTATCTTACTTTTGTCTTGGCCGGTATCCATTTCTCTAATAAATTTAAATTCCGCCGTGAGGTCAGATCTAACACCAATCAAAAGGCCGCTTGCAATTTGCCTAGACTTGGGTACAATATATGTCACATAGCCTGTGAAAGGATAGTACTTGGAGCCTTCATTAATTAGGTTGGCTTCCATGATTGTAAACTCGTCAACATCATACGTTTTTAAAGTGTGGTAAATTTCCTGTCTCTTTGCTTGGGACATCCCTCCTGCATTCCATTGCATAATCGTCAAAGATCCGCATCTAGAATTACTCACGCCAGAGTTGTAGATCATTTTGCCGTATAAAACGTTGCCCGGAGTGCACCACGAGAAGGTAGATCTACGTTGCACTCCTCGGGCTCTGAACTAACTATGGAAATACTGCAGCCACCTAGGCGAAATACTAATACGTGCTCTATCAGTTAAATACCGCTATCACCTTCAATCTAACTTTTCTCGAATCTTTCGTATCTCTACTAATAGCGTAACGCACTACCGTACAAATCTCCACTCCCTTCTTGGGCTCTTGCCAACTCAGCGTGTGTCACTTAAATAGACCAGACACCTGCTCCGAACTCACTTCGACTGGCCTGCACTGCGCAGCTACCAGAAATTTGCATCTGAGCAACACAAAGTAAAGTGACTATATTGAAGAAGAAATAACACTGCAAGAATTTATATCTGCCGTTGGTTATTGTTTTGCATAGTATGATTTTTATTTCTAAATGTGAAATAAAATGGAAAAAAAGCGTATATATATATATATATATATATATATATATAGTAACCACCGCTTATAGTGATCAGTGGTTATAAGAATCAACCGTTTATAAGAATCAATATCGCGAAAACAAAAACAAATGTACTATTTCCATGCTAAAATTTTCGCTTTAAAGAATCAATCCCACGGTTTTAAGAATCAGTTTACAGACCGTCATGATGAACATGTCTTGTAATAAATTTTTTTAGCTATAGTAAATGTTCGCTAAATGTGTAATTGATAAAAAAAACGCCCCCCTGGTGGTTAAATTTCGAACTAATTTTTTTTATTCGCTTAAACAAATTCCCATCCCTTCAATATGTCCTACACGAAATTTCACAACTTTCTGAAAAATAGTTTCGACTGCAGACAACTTTAAAGTAGGGAGGCTTAATTATGGGCACCCTGTATATCTATACGGTAGGCAAATTCGTCCCAAACTTTTGCGAGCATGTCTGCATACACTGCTTCCACGGTTTATATGCGTACACGGACAACCCGTGTCTTGGAACTGTTTATACCATTGCCTCATGCTCTGAGAGGTGGGAAAAATTGCTGTTACAAAAACCAAATTTGACACATCTACAGATTACAGTCTTTCGTTTAAGACCAAAATGAAGTCAAGGGATGCAGTCGTTTTCTCTCACGGACTGCCCAAAAAGTCGGCTTAGCAACTTAAATATATATATACAGTCGAACCTCCATATATCGAAGTAGCAAATTGCCGGAAAAAATTCGATATATAGAAATTTCGATATATAGAATTGATCTTAGTTTTAATCATAATTATTCTAAAACATTAAAATTAAAGTTAATTTTCGTATATGAAACACCATTCACATTAAATGAAAGTTAATAATTAAACAAAAAATTAATATGAATGTTTTATTGAGTACTACATACCTTTAAAAAAACGCAATAATCCAGACAGTGGTTACAATGATCACAGTTACATTCTTTTAAAAACACTACGAATATCTTGCTGAACCCAGTTTTTGCGAAACCTTTTTTTTGTTGTAGATTCAGAAACGTCATTTTCCCACACTTTGGCTAATCAATATCCTCATATCAATCACCTTATGTAAATTTTTTTC
>OU015499.1:161088133-161098133 GCA_907164885.2 Dolomedes plantarius
TTAACAAACTGATGTTAATTAATATCTTAATCAATTACATTCTGATTTTTTTTTTTAATTTAGTATTTTCATTTCTAAACAACACTGTATAAGTATACAAAATTTCATAGCAATTGGTTGATAAATAAAAAAATTGTTTTTAATGGTCCATTGTCGCCTTAATAAGGATTTTATCTCAAAACTTACCGACTTAAAAGTGTAGTCACGATCGTTATGACTAATATTTTACTGGAACATCACATAACTTCAGCTTAATTATGAGCGAAAATCATTCAACGGGATTTTAAAATTAAGAAATAAGGTACTGCTCTCCATCATATCACTGAAAAAAATTAATCGAGTCATCAATTAAATATTTCTTCATCGCTCGCGAGTTTTCTGAATGCTAATCAACACAAAAGGAAACGTTACTCGAAAACATCAATCATCTATTTCCCATTTCTGTTATTTCTTTTCATTACCGAATTCTATTTCGAAAAAAATTAAATCTAGCCTACGCGTAGAAAGCATACCCGAGAAAAAAATATTTTGTCTTTTCTCTGTTATTTAATAAAACTTAGCCGCACGACTTGCTCTGGTTTTCTGACAGATCTTTTTTTGTCTTTTGTTTCGCCAAGTTGCGCGGCCAGCCTTGCTCGGCTTTATTGAAGTGAATGATTATATTTTTGTGATGAAATACGTTGATAATGTTTTATTCGCCGATAAACCGGGGTGAACCAGTTCCTACTGCCAGTTCGTTCGCCATGAAGATCGAACGTAAATCTACTTAATGAAGCGAACGCTATGCGGGAATGTAAAAGTAAAAATTGACTTTCTCTCTGTTTCTCGAGCCGATGAGAGGGGGTTACCACCCCTTTTTTTTGATCTGGTTAGGGAAGTCGTTAAAAAAAGTTGTTAATTTATATATTTGCCCATAAAAGCCGGCACTGATTTATGGTGCTGCGATTGTTTGGCGAATTCAGACTGAAACCTCTTTTCTTAACACTGTCATGTTTTTCGAGTGTTCTGTAAGACATGTGCAAGTACTCTCCGCTTTGAAAATGTTTGCAGTTTTAAGAAAGACCTACATTGGCACCAGTTTTTGCTCTCTATAGAAAGACAAAATGGGATTTTTTGCTTTTCGATTAAAGAAAAAAGCTAAAGTAAGGTTCCGGATCTGCTTTTCAGCGAAGAAAGTAAACATGATGCCCTAAAATAAAGGTGTTCAACCTCTACTGTGGCCGATCCATTGTGGTGCTTGAGACAAGTTTTAAAAACGGCACCTTCACAAATATGTTTATAGACTCTTAAGAAATGAATGTGTCTCTATTACCTCAGCTTTTCCCAACCTTTTTTGGCCCTCGGTCCGGTAAAATTTTGAAAAAGTTTCGCGGACCGGTGGGTTTTCTTAACAAAATAATTTCAGGCAGTCTCCTCTTGCGAAACTACCTCCGGTTATTAACTTAGGATTTCATATCGTTGCTTACCTCTTTTGTTTGTATATATGTATGTGTTATATATATATAAATACAGATATACACAAAACATACATACGTATATACATTCAAAAGAGGTAAGCAACGATAAGCAATCCTACGTTAATATAACGTATATAACGTATATATAACGTATGTGTTATGTATGTATGTATCAATATATATATATATATATATATATATCAAAATTTTGACTCATTTTGGTACTTTTCTATTTAACTGTTTACTGTTTACCCAAGCGATACAGACTGGGTTTGGCGCGCCGCCTAACTATAACTCGCGACGACGGACGGTTTTAGCGTCTGAAATTTTGCCCTCCGGAGGACCGTTGTGGAGGAACGTAATCCTACGTTAAAAATCTTTACTAGGTATTAAAGAACTACTACATAAGTTAATTGCAGCATTTTTATTATCATTTACTTCCAATAATATTCAAATCTGAAGATAAGTAATTATTGTGGTTATCTCTCTGTTCTAAAAAGAAGTAACCGCCGCCGCCGCTGTCAAGAGCTTGTCACGCTATCTCCTCCGAAACCGCTGGGGGTAATGGGGTCGATAGCGATACCAATAGATGCAGAAAAATGTCGGGAACAAAGTAAGACATGTCTCATTTACGTCGGACTTTGTTTTTTTTATTTTATGCTTTGTGAGAAAATATTGACTTTTTCATCTTCAGATTACGATAACTCGCCAAAATATGATTGTAGAATTTTGATCTTTGTACAATCTAAGACTACAGACATTTCTCTCTCAAACTAGAGCTCATTTGTTTCAAAATATTTTAAAACAGACTCATATTTTCATCAAAAAGTGAAACACACTTTTTCGAGAAATATCGTCACATATGTGGATGTAATATCGATGCTCCTCGAGTTTTTCTCTTACAAAGAAAATATTGACATCATCTGGAAGCTGAACGCTTTCTTATTCATATAAACCTCATTTCAAGTCTTTATCTGAAAATTTCGATTTTTAATTGATTTTTAAAGCTGATAATTCAACAGTGATGAAAAGCCCTTCGCATTAAGGGTGACAACAGTAAATGGATGGAAGCTGTTACATTCCCGAGAATCACCCCTATGTATCTCGCTGTTAGCCATAACAGAGGAGCGAGCGTAGCGAGCCTAGGGGGGGGGGGGAAGCCCCGAGTCTATATATATAAAACAGTTCCGTAACTGACTCATTCATTCACTGACTGACTGACTGACTGACATACAACGCACAGACCAAACCGCTGGACCTAAAGGGCTGAAATTTTGCATGGCGATTCTTCTAATAGTGTAGGGGTGCACTAAGAAAGATTTTTCAAAAATTCTTCTTAGATTTTTTTTAAATTAAATTTTTAAGCTGTTTTAGTAACTTTTTTTAAGTTTGCATTTAAAATAATACATTGAGGGTTATAAAATTTATATCGCGAGAAAGATCATAAAAATTCCTTCAAAATGAAATTTTTTTTCGAATTTTACCTCCATTTCCTGATTTTAGTGAATTTTTAAAGATTAATTTTTAGAATTTGATTTATTAAATGCTGATCACGTGATTTCTTTTTCTGGTACTTTCAATAAATTTATCGTCACGTGCGTAACAACTAAATAGACAAAAAAAACAGTTTTTCTTTCTAATGCAGCAGACGATTGGATATTATCCAAAAAAAAATAAATATTCCTTATGATTTTGTTATAAATATATATATATAAATATTTTTTTACATCAATTATATATATTGATCGTCTCATTTATTATAAATATATATATTTTTTTTTTTTGGCATTAATTGCATACATTGACCGTTGTATTTAATTTGAATGTACTCCGTAGCGAAGTACGGGTTTTCAGCTAGTTATATATAAATAAATAAACCTTTGAGAAAAATCACAGATAATTATAAAAAATAATCACAAAATCATTGCATATAGAAACAAAACAAAAAAATTCCGTCCTCTGATTACTACAAAATTAAATATGTATAATTTTTGTTTATTTGGCATACAATGTCGATGAGAAAATTGCTTCTTCAATTAACTTTTCAATTGTGGGTTCTAAATTAGTCAAGCTAAGTCGGAGTTGTGAAACAACCGAAAGCACATTTCTAAGTTTACTTTTTTATTACCGTCATAATATTATTGCAACCATTTCTCTGCTGTGAGCAGCACTGCGTCCAGTTCAAAAAAAAAAAATGAGAGACTTAACAAGTAACTAATGTGAGCACACTCCAGTGTTGCCAACCTTACAAGACAAAATTATGGATTCTAGATACTAAAATTATGGCAAGAACGTAAAAAATATCGTACAAAATTTTATTATCATTATTTTTTGAATAAGAAATTTATTTTAACGTGGACAGGTGAAAATCTCCCAGGACCGGTCAAATGTTTGACTGGACTAGGGATGCGACATCGATGTCGATGTTTTCAAAACATCGATGTTTTGATAAAAAAATCGATCTTCTAAACATCGATTTATTGAAGCCGTTGTTTTTTTAACATCGATTTATTGAAGCCGATGTTTTTTTAACATCGATTTATTGAAGCCGATGTTTTTTTAACATCGATTTATTGAAGCCGATGTTTTTTAACATCGATTTATTGAAGCCGTTGTTTTTTTAACATCGATTTATTGAAGCCGATGTTTTTTTAACATCGATTTATTGAAGCCGATGCTTTTTTAACATCGATTTATTGAAGCCGATGTTTTTTTAACATCGATTTATTGAAGCCGATGTTTTTTTAACATCGATGTTTTGTGCTCGATGTTTTACGTTGTCTCGATGATTTTTTTTATAAAAAAGTACCATAATAAAAAAATTTACCACGTAGCATAATTTTCACACTCACATTCTGTAAAGGACGAATACAAAAGGAGGAACGATTCCTTAGCAAACAGACAAATGGCAATCAACGACCAATGAACCAATCAGAGGGCTTGGAATGTTCTTGACACTCCAGAACTTCCGATGGGGTTTTATTTTATAAATAGTATATACACGAGAGCAGCCATGTAAGTTTTTGTTTTGTTCTGGTTTTATATAAGTTGACGTAAATATTATTAGTAAGATGCCTCCCAAAAGTACCGTTTGGAAATATTTTTGCAAAACCTCAGACAAATTGCCGAAATGCAGTATTTGCCTTAAGTCCCTCGAAACTTCTGTCAATACCACGAATTTATCTGGACATTTGAAGGCAAAACATGGCGATATTTACGACGAGAATTTTGAGTAATCAATGTAGCCCAAGGCAAAAGCAACCCAGTTTTTGTCATTTGTGTCAGCCCAATCAGAGAGTAAAATTAAATCCCCCCCCCCCCTCCGCGCACGACTAAACTAAAAAACATTAATGTTAGAGGTTACTAAACCAGTTTTAAAAATTGGATGATCTAAAACATCGATGTTTAAAAACATCGATGGTTTTGGGGCGATGTTTTATTAGCATTGATGTTTTAATATTGAATATCGATGTTTCAAAACATCGATGTTTTGTTATCGATGTCGCATCCCTAGACTAGACCAGTGGTTGAGAATCATCGGTCTACTTAGAATAACGGACATTTTTTGAAAAAAATATATTTATTTTAAAAAAAACATAAAAATTTAAAAAGTTGCACAACTATAAAACAGGTAGAAAAAGTAAATAAATATGAATATAATTAGTTACGTCATAAAAATGATTTCTAAATCATTCTTCGAGCCTTTATGGCAGCATATTGTTTGACGGAATGTCTATAATTTAATGTTTTTCATGCTGTCTTTACAGAAGAAATGATTCCAAGATCATTCAATCGCACTTGAGTCGTTGTTGTTCGTAGATCATTCTTAAACATTTTCAGTTCAGAAAAACTGCGCTTAATTGCTACTGCACTTACCTCTTTTGCATGTATATATATATGTATGTATGTGTTATGTACATATGCATCTATATATATGTACGTATGTATACATATATAAATATAAGTACGTCAAAATTTTTAACGCATTTTGGTACTTTTCTGCATAACTGTTTAATGCTTGTCCGAGCGCCACAGACTGAGTTTGGCGCGCTGCCAAATTTATAACTCGCGACGACGGACGGTTTTATCGTCTGAAATTTTGCTTACGTTATGGAAGACGATTACGTTATTTTGATTACGTTAAGGACCGTTATGGAGGAACGTAATCCTACGTTAAACAGCATATGAAATGAGCATCAACCTAGATAAACGTTCGAAAAGAAAATATATCGCTATTTATTTGCCTTAAAGAATACGTTTCACTAACCCTTCAGCGGGCGTGCCAATTTTTTTAGCACCAGCAGGCGCGCGTGGCACAAAGTGCAACGTCTCGCACTTTGAGACGTTGCACTTACGTTACGCTAAGATATAAAATAATATTGAGATAATATTGAGATATATTTATAATTAAAGGCCAAAGAATGCAGATACAATCGCCTTATTTCAAAACTGTCCGGTTTATTGGATCTAAGGACAACTTGCGAATGGATTCCTATTTAGTCCAAGAACCTTAAAAAAACAGCGAGATTGTCCATCTTCGTGATATGCGGTATACCGTGTAATAGTTGCACATTTGATTTACTACATCAAGGGCCTGTTCACATAGGAGTCCGTTGCGTTACGTTAAGGAAAAGATGACGTTGAGTCGAAAATAAACCAATCATATACCTCCAAACGATTAGCAATGAAATTTTTAACGCCTATGATTGGTTTATTTTCGTCTCAACGTCATCTTTTCCTTAACGCAACGCAGCCGACTCCTATGTGAACAGGCCCTAACTCATAATTTTGTCGTATTGCAATCCAGTACAATCGCTGGTTTACCACCGTTAAATCACGACCAAAAATGAGTGTAGAGGAATACAAGGGTCAGAAATCAGACCTACATTCGAAAGGGTGTAGCTATCAATGAAAACTTCTTAGAACATTCGAACCTTACACGTCAAAACAAACCATTCAAAATGACGAAAATGTTACACTTTATAACCACGCGCGACCGCCGAAGGGCTAGACAAACTTACTGCACGAGTCTATAACACTGACCTAAAGATTTCGAGGCATCGTGATCCCTTCAGTTGCGAATCAATCTAGAAACGTAAAACTCAATATGGGAGGGATGCTTAGACGCTCGGGTTACTTATGAATCTAGACACTCGATACGTTTAATAAGCTAGACAGAATAACCTCTCAGATTACCAATTAATCGAGAAACCTAATAGTTCGAGCTCTCCA
Source organism: Dolomedes plantarius (assembly GCA_907164885.2). Taxonomy (NCBI): domain Eukaryota; kingdom Metazoa; phylum Arthropoda; class Arachnida; order Araneae; family Dolomedidae; genus Dolomedes; species Dolomedes plantarius. Next base: position 161,094,823 of record OU015499.1, read on the forward strand.
TTGCGGCGGATCTCCATTGTTTCGGTCGATCCCTTTAATTCCGTTAATTTGGGTTACCTTAAACGTAATAATCTTGCTTTGCTAACATACGGGTACGTTCAGCCAGTGTCGGCTATCAGCTCGCACTAAAGAGCTTTGAGTAGATGAAATTACTGCTCAAACACAAACTAGACAGACAACACGAGCTTTAAATCGCATCGAGGCCTATATTTTAATCCTAATTGGCAGGCAAAGCGTCCAGTAATTGACCCCGTGAACAAACTTTCTTACACTTTGGAGCGCGGGTATCAACATTAATCTCGTGCCCAGCGTTTGGCAGCATTGAGCTTCCGGCTAGAAAATAAATAAATGAAAACGAGAAGACGTCCCAGAACTGCCAATGAATTATGACTAATTATTCATTCCAGGGAGCAATGAATGGAGATTATTGAAACCGCGTCTGAATCGTTTTCGCCCATTCTCTGCTGGGAATTTGAATACAGATTTCGTTCTCCGATTTCAGCTCCAATTCTCAGTTGCGTGCAGATGAATTTTTTGATGCCGTATAAATGTGGTTGAATAAAAAATGTTGGTATAAACTAATCCATGATTTTTCCATCGTAACATAACATATTATAATAAACTTATGCTTTATACAAGCTGAATACCCGTACTTCGCTACAGAGAACATTCAAATTAAATACAACGGTAAATGAATGCAGTTAATGCCAATCAATATAGTATATATATATATATTTATATATATATATATATATATATATGTATATATATATATTATATATATATATAAATATATATATATATATATATATATAATAAATACGAAGATCAATGTATGCAATTGATGTAAAATAAACGAAAAGATATATTTATAAAAAAAATCGTAACGGATATTTTTATAGACAAAATAATGTAGAAGAAAATATTCAAATTAAATCTGATAGAACATACTAAAGAATATAGTACAGTTAATGGAGTACAGCTTGAGGAACATTTCTTTTACTGTATATTTTTTTGGATAATGTCCAATCGTCTTAGCAAGAAATTTTTTTTGTCTATTTCGTTGTCATGCACGTAACGCAAAATTAGTTTAAAGTATCACAAAAAAGAAAAGAAACCACGTGATCTGCATTTCATAAATTAAATTCTAAACATGAATCTTTAAAAATTCACCAAAATCAGAAAAGGGAGGTAAAAATTCGAAAAATATGTCATTTCGAAGGAATTTTTAGGATCTTTCTCGTGATATGAATTTTATAACCCCCAGATTATTATTTGAAATACAAACTTAAAAAAAGTTACAAAAACAGCTTAAAATTTTAATTTAATAAAATCTGAGAAGAATTTTTCCAAAATCTTTCTGAGTGCACCCCTACACTATAAGAAGAATGGCCATGCAAAATGTCATCCCTTTAGGTCCAGCGGTTTGATCTGTGCGTTATCTGTCAGTCACGGAACTGCTTTATGTATACAGATTACCAAATTTGGCTTAACGTTATGTGGTGTTGGTTTGGTTTGGAGCGCTACGGTCAATTTTTTACTACACGGTGGCTCACTAGACCGGTACCTGCAGTTTAAAGTCGATTCCGAAAGGCTACAAACATCCATGCCAACAGCGGGACTCGAACCCACAGGATCTGAACCGAATGACTGCGCCCTAGCCAGTCGGCCATCACCTGGCTATTCTGTGTTGGTAAAAAGTCATCAGTCAAAAAAATAAAAATCCGCTAAATTTTCAATTTGGACAACGAAAATCCACAACAATAACAACACAATTGTATAACAGAACAAAACCTCCAATTCGCAATTTCGTCAAACATTGTGCCTTCAACCCCCACCTACGAGAGTATTTTCTGAGTTCGTTACTTGATCTAATTATGGCGAAAATTACAAATGTTCCACCGCTTTCTATGAACAAATATAATTCACATCAACAGAAATAGAAAAATCAAAATGAACATAAACATCAAAAGATTACCAGATGAAAACTAAAATATTATTTACTGGGTAAATATAAAGAACATAATAAGGTTTCCCGCCTAGCCGCTTTTGCTCGGAACATTTCGCGTGTTTTGTGGGTTTGCCAGAAAGAGCAGTGTAAATTTACACCTCTTGGTTCTTCGATTTGTAATGTCACATTGGCGACATATCGCCAGAGTTTGGCTACCGCATCATGTTCTTCATATCCACAACAAATCATCCTGCAGGTTAAAACGAAGCCGTGTCTCCAAAACTTCAGTGTGACCCTCGTATATATATATACACATGCATACATACATACACACACACACACACACACACACACACACACACACACATATATATATATATATATATATATATATATATATATATATATATATATATATATATATATATATATATATATATATGTATGTATATATATATATACACTCACTTCCAAAACTTAAGCACGGAGCAGTAAAAAGCGAAAAAAATGGACTAGTATTGCTTTGATTGACATGAAATGTTGCAAGTAAGTAGCTCTATTATTAGTCATGAAACAAAACAAAGAATTACATACAGAGCTAAAAAAAATATTGAATTTTCATAAATTATATGATGACGTCATATTTGCGTCATTAACAAAATGATCATTAAATGCAAAACAAACAACAAAAACCGACATTAATAGGGTATGTGAGCACCCCTCACCTTCATACAAAGTGTACAGAGTGTGATCATACTTGTTACGAGGTGATCAACCACCAACCACCAACCACCAGTCCAGTAATCGCCATTCCTCCTGTAGGGCAGTTTCTAAATCTCTGAGAGTGGCTGGAGGTGGAAAACGTCTACATACAGCACGGCCGAGGGCATCCCAAAGATTTTCAATTTGATTAAGGTCCGGCGAGTAAGCCGGCCACTCCATACGCGCAATCCATTCACTCTCCAGAAAGTCGTCAACGATGGCAGATCTATGGGGACGGACATTATCGTCCATTAAAACGAAAGAAGGACCAACTGCTGCAGCGTACAGTTTCACAGTGGGGTCTAGGACTTGATCTCGATACCGTACAGCCGTCACAGAACCTCGCCTGTACACGTGCAGGTCGGTGCGATATTCCAATGAAATCCCTGCTCAGACCGTAATGCTTCGACAGCGGAATGCGTGATGTTCGGTGATGTTCTCGGGCCGCTTGCGTGTTCCTTGTTCCCTCCAGACCCTTACACGCTTATCATCGGGTTGTAGGGAAAATCTGGACTCTTCTGTGAACATAACCTTGCCCCCAATCAGACACGGTCCAATTCACATGCTGGGCGGCACCACTTTAATCGTGCCTTTCTGG
>OU015499.1:161103133-161115633 GCA_907164885.2 Dolomedes plantarius
AGTATATACATACGTACATATATATATATAGATACATATCTACATAACACATTCATGCATATATACATAAAAAAGAGGTAAGCAAATGATAAGTAATCCTATGTTAATAACCCTCGGTCGTTTCGTTAGAAGAGACTACCTGAAATTTTTTTTCTAAAGATAGCAGTCGAAAACGTTAGCGCACCACTGTATTTAAGGCCAGCATTTATGAAGCCAACGAACCCTGAATTTAATAAAAATCAAGTCACACGTGCTGGGCACTATTTAGAAAGAAAACATTTGCTGACGGGCATTTTCTGAATATGTAAAACATCTTTCAGCAACCTGAAAAATCTCGAAATAGCTGTTTATGGCCCCAAAACAACTTACCGAAGAGCACTATTTATGACACAGGAGGATACATAATGTATCAACGTGTCCAGCGGTAGTACATAACATATTTATTAACAGAAACATGTGTCTCATATGCATACATTAACAAGGAAAGCTGCCGTTTTTAGAACAACCTACATGCAGGAGGAACTAAACAAAAAATTTTGAAGGTCACATTACAATATATTTCCTTTGAAAATTAATATGTGGAAGGCTTATATTTTTTTTTATCCTCATCTAGAATGATTTTTCACGGAGCATGAGATCTGGATTCTAACACAGGAGCGTCGTGCTGAAGAAAAAGAATTAATTGATATTATTCAACCTTTGACATTTGGCAACAGGTCGAAGATAGCTGGCAGGCAGACGATGTACTAAATCTTTTCATGAATTCCCCATTAGAAGTGTTTTTTTTTTCCTGTGCCACATGAATCCCAAAAGAGTTATGTCATAATTACGGCATTTTTCCTTTCTTTTCTGTAGTCGCGGTAAGTGGTCGATAAATTAAAGAAATTTCTTTCTGAAATTAAGAGTGTTTTATCAGGGCGGCGCAGTAAGCTATCATGCGATAGGCTCCGTTGAAGTTATGGGGAACTTTACTTTGCGGCTGTTGACGTTTTTATTTTAACGTATGAGAGCCTATTATGTAGTAAATCAAGGCGTCTATTAAGTTCTCAACCTAAATGGAACGGCGAAAAGCTTCTTAACTAATTTATTCTGGCTTTTATTTCACTGTAGGTATTCAAGTTAAATCTCAACAGGCATGCATTTCAAAGTCCACTTACTATGATACATTTTTTGTGTGCTACATTACAATTTGTACGTTGTGTAGTGGACACTTCATTTGTTCAACGGCACCACTCAAGGCCATAGAACTGTTTACCTGAATTTTGCAATAGGTAATCTTCTCCTTTGCAAAACTCTATTCACGTGACGTGATTTTCTTCATTATAAAAAGACTAGCTGAAAACCCGCACTTCGCTACGGAGTAAATTTCAAATTAAATACAACGGTCAATGTATGCAATTAATGCCAAAATAATTAAATATATATATAGACTAGCTGAAAACCCGCGCTTCGCTATGGAGTACATTTAAATTAAATACAACGGTCAATGTATGCAATTAATGTCAAAATAATTAAATGTATATATTTATAATAAATACGACCATCAATGTATACAATTGATGTAATATACACAGAGAAAAAAAAGTCGGTCAGCCGCCGGAATAAGTAGGTTCTGCAACCCACTTCGCGTGGGTTATTGTGGGTGGTGAGTTAAACAAACCACTATCCGTGATTTTGAACGCGGATGTAAGTGAGTTCAAATACTACTGAGTCATCGCAACTGTGTTATCGAAATAAGTGTGTTATATAACTTATATTATCTGAGTTTACTGCGCTGAAAAACCAACTTTAAGTATTAGACTGCAAATGTCATGCAACTTGAAAGGCTGAAATGAAGTATTCGGGTTGTAAATTTTTGAATGTACTTACATTTTTATTTATTATTTATTTATAAGGAATTTAATTTTTGGAATACGATGTCTACTTTTTTAGACGAGATTAACAAAAATTCTTTTCTGATATTCTAAATCAATTTTGTGTTTATATTTAATTTTTGCCTAATGACTATTGTTCTCAACGTAGAAATTATATCCTTTATGTAGAAATGTTTTAATTTAAATGAGTATCTTTTAAATCCAAGTTATTGAAAAATTTTGCAGATTTTTTTTATGACGTAATAAATGTACTATCAGCAACTATCAGTTTCAGACAAATTTTGCAACAAAATTAACATTCTTTTACGAAAAGAAGCTAAAGTTCTTATGCGTAGGTTGTTAATATTTTACGTCTTGATCTGCAAGGCAGACTCTTAGAGGTCGAAAATAAAAGGCTGGGATTCGCAGGTTTGCATTTTCATAATTTGCTCCTAAAGTTAGCTTAATAGGTTACTTACGATTCTCACGCGTCATAAGGAATACTTGTGAAAATATTTAATAAAAGAAGTCGTTGTTATGGGACATCGCTTATTAAAAATCACGTAAAATTTATCGCTATAGAATATACCTCCATCGCACAGCTATCAAAAAGTTATGTTTACCCACCCTTACACACATATATCGGATACATTATATAAATATATATATATATATATATATATATATATATATATATATATATATATATATATATATATATATATATATATATATATATTTATATAAACCCAAACAAAGACTATAATTATTTTCATTTTACAGACTTTGCGACACTGAAGCTTCTTATTTTAAAATGTTTACGATTTCAACTGTATATTATATTTTTCTCTAATATGTTTTTTTCACACCCTTTTTTATTATAATTTTCCGGCCAAAATCTAGCCACTACTAGCCTCTTATATTCACAGAACCTTGACGTTTATCGTTAATAATAGTTTAAAATGTATATCTCGGTTTCATAACTTTTTAAATATGAAATTTATAATGCTGAAAATTATTAGTTTAACAGCTATTAAGAATTGTCATTAGCAAATAGAGGTCATCTCCTTTTTTAGCATTCCATTGTCCGAGTTATCCGTGGAAACTCTCTTTACATGTGCTCGCCAGAGGACAGGAAATAGGTATTTTTTCTCCCGCCGAAAGTTTTTCCAATTAGGGTCTCTAAGTGTCCGCCATGTGTTAGTACGTACCAGTAATGGCGGGAACCTCTTTATGATTTGAAGGAAGGGCGCTTTACATTAATCTCAACTAAGATGTCGTAAACACAGGTGTGCCACCTAACAAGAGCTAAATGGGTGCATGATTGCTAAGATGTGTCTGACACACATATGTGTGTTTACACGTGGAAGAAGGAATAAATGTTCAGGGAACTGCCAGCTCGAACTCGGACTTGAGTACCATGCTGTTGCAAGTTTACAATGGCTGCGCTGCCAGTATATATTGCGGCTTTAAAATCATCCCTTTCCTGAGTTAGCCAAGGTGAGTTCAATTTCGTTATTTAATTCTTTTATTATTGAGACTAATTCTAAGTCAATGAATGTGATCCTTATCTATTTTACTTTTTAAAATTTATCAGTAATATGTAATAGTAGAAATTGTATGGAAAAGCTATTGATTTTCACACATACTATATGTGCAAATATATAAAATTTGTGTGTTTTTGTCTATTTAAAAAAAAATTATTGTAGATGATCATAAGGGTCTAAGTATTAAAGACCGATGCTCCTGAGACCTATAAATTGAATAAGTTGATGCTATCTCTGATATAGATTTTCTTTATTTTATTGGGCTCAGATATATATTTGTGGTGTCTAATTTTACATATTCTGTTTCCATATAACAAGATAACAGACTATGAAAATAATAATATTGTTTTAACATTTTCATCTTGCATATAGTACTCAGATAATTTATCTGTCTCTTAATTAAATTTACTAGGCATGCTACGAAATAAGAACTTCGGCACTTTATTATTTAACTTAAACTATAAAAGAAAGGGACAGTGTAATAAATTTTGTATGTTAACATATTTTTATTCAAATGAGTTTAAAAGTGCAATTTTAAGCAATTTCTATCTTTCTACTTATCATTATCTATATCTACATCTGTATATAGTACATCTATATCTATTTATATCCATATCTACACACACACACAAATATATATATATATATATATATATATATATATATATATATATATATATATATATATATATATATATATATATATATATATATATATGTATTGGGAGGGGAATTTAGTCAATATATAATAATATGTAATTTTCAATATATAATAATGAATTAATATACTGTTTTTGTATTCAGCTGATGAAACATTTGTATTCTGCTCTAAATTTTATTTTATACCTATGTAAATATTATAGTTAACATTTTCTTCTGAAGTAACAATTTCAAAAGGATTTATCAGTAATTTTATTATTCATCTGAGAATGCTAAAAATAAAACAATACAGGATATTGTGTTTCAGGCATGCATAAAGTATTAATTTTTAAATACAAAATGAGAGGTTCTGTCTCTTCAGTTCCTTTTGTTTTAGCTGAAATATTAACTGGAGGTACACACACACACATATACATATATGTGTGTGTGTTTGATTCTTTTTTTAAATTTTGAGTTCTGTAATTGGTTACACACATAGCTTTTTATCAAAAGCAAAACTGAATTTCATGTGTTAAAACGTCATATTTTGTTTACATTTGTTAATTTTTGTTGTTCACATATTTCCTGTAGTATTTTAACAATTTTAAGTTCTTTATATTTTTTTCTGTGTTAAAAACTGAAAGTATACTTCAGTTTTGTCTTTGCACAAATACTGCCTAGTGTCTACTATGCATGTCATATCTTACTGGTATAATGATAGTTAGTATTCTACCTTCATATTTGAATACTATATATACAGCATATTTCGTTTCCCACTCATGCATAACTTAACTGTTCAAAAGTCACTACTCTGTGGCTAGTTTAACCCCTAATAAACCCATCTAGGTTTGTCTGTATGGATGGTAAAGGTATTGTAAGTAATAAAATTTGAAAAGTTATTTTTTTATTACTAAAAATAAAATATATTATTTTTGCTCCTGTTATTGAAAAGTTTGATGCTATTTAGGTTAATGAGCTTGTTGAGGATTTATTTATTAGACTGAATTCTTAAGGTTTTTTTTTTTAACTTTCATTCAAAAAAGTTTATTGTAGTACAAAACAAATAATTAAAATTATATAAAAGGCAAAATAATATTTTAGTTTATATGTATTTCTTCTTAATTTTATGCGAAATATGTATTCTGATTTTCAAAGAAATGTCTGTTAAAAAGTTAAAAAAATTATTAATTTTAATTTCGGAATAAATAACATACCTTTTTAAAGTTTTTTAAAGTTTGGCTTTATTTTAAATATAGTATGGAGAGATATAGTTGAGTTTATTAATGTTCTGAGAAAATATGGATCTGCATTCTCAAAGTAATAAAAAAATATAAATCTTTCCATAAGTTTATTAGGATTTTTGACCATTGGAAATTATGTGTTAAGACAAAGTACTTTTTTTTTCTTTTTTGAAAACAAATATCAATACAGGTTAAGAATAACATATCTATATCATTTTTACTGCAGACATAGTTGAAGATTTGTTAAAATCTTGAGGCAAAATTACTTTTATCTTTTCCAAGCAAGTTTGTATACGTTAATGTATTATGCACTTTAACATCCTTTTATAAACAATTTAAAAAATACTTTATCATAAGTGCTGAATAGATGTGAACATGTATAAAATGTTGCTAAATAGTTACTAGTTTTTAGGATAAATTAATATTTTTTCTGTTGATTTAGCTACTTAGTCTAGATTCAGTTAGTGTAGGGAAACAATTTCTTCATAACATCTGCACTTTTTTAAGTCTTTTTCTCCATTTTCAGATATTAGAAGCTCCATTAGACCTACATGGCTTTTCACATTTCATGAGATTAAAAAAGCATTGACTCAAGAGCGACTCAAAATGGTAACAATAAGGATCTTTTATTTCAAAATTGTCTTTTGCTGTATTTTAAACATATGTTACAGTATATGCATTTTGCATCATTTGCTAATTATAATTCATGCATTAAAATAAATTTATCTTCAACATCATTAATTATAAAGTTTTTGTTATGCGCATTTTTAAATTAATGTATTATTAGTGCTTGTATGAGATTCATCCTTAAAATAACAATAATAATAATAGTAATAATGCACACATTAAGATTTATACTTTGGAGAGAGTTTGTATGTTAACATATTTTTATTCAAATGAGTTTAAAAGTGCATCATGCATTTTGTCTATTAATGTAGCAGTTACTTTCTTGAAACATGGATAATCAGTTCTCTATGCTGCATCTGCAGTTAAAATTTTGTTATGGACTGGTAATGACAGATATATCTACTCACTCTCACGAACCTTTTTAGATTAGTATGGAAAAAAATGTTTGCTCATGTGTGTCATTTCTTGCTAGCTTTTATTTCAAAATTTAAAATCCTAATGAAATGATTTTTCAAACATTGCAGTAAAAATCGGGCAAAACAATGTCCATTTATGTAGAAGCTGTCAGTGGGCACTTCAAAAGTTTAACTACATGAACATTAAAATCAACTTTGATGCTGAAATGCTTAACATTTATGAAGTTTATTTTATATTTCAGGTGAATAATCCTCCACATTCAAAGAAATCTTGACTATCTGAAGGGTTTTGAAGATTTTAATTTCAAAATAAATTTTTTTTATAAAATTGTACCTAGTTGTTTAAAAACAAAGATATGTATATTACATGTTAATAAAATTTCTCTGTATTTGTAATTTTGTTTGATGGGATTTATTTTTTGTTTGAAATGTGAGTTTATATTCATTCTCATTAAAGTGTGCATTTGAAACCATAAGATTTTTAACAAGAAGAATCAATGCATTTTACATGAGTTATTTTATTTCTATGTAGAAAAGTATATAGTAAATATATATTAGCACAATATAAAATTTTCAGATTATGTGTGTTTTGTTTAGAGCAACTAGGTAAGTATATTAACACATTATGAAGTTTACAAACCATGTAAGTATAAATGGGTGATTTATCAAATAGACCTAGTTTATACTCGTGAAAAAATTGTCTTAGAAAATAATTATCTATATTTTCTTAAATCTTTGTTGTTGCAATTTGAAATATTGTAATTGTTTCTGAACTAGTTGTGTTGGGATATGGTATCTCTACCAATTAGAAATATTTATTTCTGAAATCAATGTAATTAATTTTTTATTTCATTAAAAAAATTGTTAATATCTCTCCTATGTTAAAGCTAAGATCTGAAACTTTCTTGATCAAATATTTGTATCGCAGTTTAATCAAACTAAAAGTTGTAAAGCAAAACTTTTTGACCTACGAAATTTTAAGGTTTTATACATAATATTCATAAGTTTCCTGTAAATTTTATTTCACTGGTATCTAGAAGCCCCACCACTAAATCTCAAAGCCTAAAATTCAGTTAAAAGTTGTTTTTTTTAATTTGGAGGGTTGTTCCTCTCTGTTACTCCTATGAGGGAAACTGATTCAAAAAAAATAATGGATGCTTGATTAACATTTTAAATTTCTGATATCTTCACAACTTTTAGACATCCTTTCATAACTTATGATATAAGTTTGCAGGATTTTATAACAGATATTTAGCTTTGTTTTTAAGAGAGTTTGAAAAAATATCCTTAAATTTTAATGCCAATTATATTTCACATATGAGAGTATAGCGCAGGGTTTCTTTTTCTTTTCACGAGAAAGAATATGAGCGAATTGAGATAATAAATACATATAATTATGAATAATGAATTACGGGAGAAAATAGTCAACCTTTCGAGTACTTTAGCGTAAACTCATTTACTTAAAAGAACTCATTACACATGGGTTTTATAACCCGAAATAAAGTAAGATATTGAACTCTAAAGAAGAGTTTGTCTTCTCATGTTGGTGTGATTTTCGACACACTTTAAAGTGAGTCGTATAACCATTTTAATGTGTTGGTGGCGAGTAAATCAACACGCTTAGGATCTGGGTTCTAGAACCCATTTTTCCACATGGGTTGTACGACTCACCAAATGCGGGTTCCCCTGCTCATGTTGGTGTGATTTTCGACACACTTTAAAGTGAGTCGTATAACCCATTTTAATGAGTTGGTGGAGAGTAAATCAACCCGCTTGCGATCTGGGTTCTAGAACCCACTTTCCCACATGGGTTGTACGACTCACCAAAAGCGAGTTCCCCTGTGCAGTGGATTTGAACTCGGAGAAGTGGGTTCACCGAACGACTTTTTTTTCTCTGTGTATATATATATATATATATATATATATATATATATATATACTAGCTGAAAACCCGCACTTCGCTACGGAGTACATTCAAATTAAATACGAGGGTCAATGTATGCAATTAGTGCCAAAAAATATAAATATATATATATTAGTAATAAATACGAAGATCAATGTATACAATTGATATAAAAAAATATTTATAAAAAAATCGTATGGGATATTTTTATAGACAAAATAATGTCCAATCGTCTGCCGCATTAGCAAAAAAAAAATATTTTTTTGTCTATTTAGTTTTTATGCACGTGACGATAAATTTATTTAAAGTACCAGAAAAAGAAGTCACGTGATCAACATTTAATAAATTAAATTCTAAAGAATTAATCTTTAAAAATTCACCAAAAATCAGAAAAGGGAGGTAAAGATTCGAAAAATATCTCATTTTGAAGGAATTTTTAGGATCTTTCTCGTGATATAAATTTTATAACCCTCAATGTATTCTTTTAAATGAAAACGTAAAAAAAGTTTAAAAAAAAAGCTTAAAAATTTAATTTAAAAAAATCTAAGAAGAATTTTTGAAAAAATTTTCTTAGTGCACCCCTACACTATTAGAAGAATCGCCATGCAAAATGTCAGCCCTTTAGGTCCAGCGGTTTGGTCTGTGCGTTGTATGTCAGTCAGTCAGTCAGTCAGTGAATGAATGAGTCAGTTACGGAACTGTTTTATATATATAGATTTATAAAAAAATCGTAAGGGATATTTATTTTTTTTGGATAATATCCAATCGTCTGCTGCATTAGAAAGGAAAAAAATTTTTTTTTGTCTATTTAGTTGTTATGCACGTGACGATAAATTTATTTCAAGTACCAGAAAAATAAATCACGTGATCGGCATTTAATAAATTAAATTCTAAAAATGAATCTTTAAAAATTCACCAAAAATCAGAAAATGGAGGAAAAGATTCGAAAAATATTTCATTTTGAAGGAATTTTTATGATCTTTCTCGCGATATAAATTTTATAACCCTCAAATTATTATTTTAAATGCAAACTTTAAAAAAGTTACTAGAACAGCTTAAAAATTTAATTTAAAAAAATCTAAGACGAATTTTTCAAAAATCCTTCTATTCCCCTACACCATAAGAAAAATCGCCATGCAAAATGTCAACCCTTTAGGTCCAGCGGTTTGGTCTGTGCGTTGTATGTCAGTCAGTCAGTCAGTTACGGAACTGTTTTATATATAGAGATTATATAGTGTTTCATCCTATAAAATTGCAGAACGTCGTTCGCACTTTATGGAAACGATTTTGTAATTTATTTTTGTTGTTTGCATTTCGAGATAAAAATTGGGCGACTTCAAAATAGTCGTCTTCTATTGTTTTGTTTTTGCTGGAACGGAAAATAAAAGATATACTTTCAAAATGACTCCTAAAATTGATAGGTGGCTCGAAGGCGGCGTAACTGCGCTTTCCGAGGAGAAATATTCGTATCGACAAATTACTTCATTAAAACTTCATTTTGAACCCTCATATAAGAAAATGTTAGCTATCTAAGCTTTTTTCATGAAACTTATAAATATGTACACATATTTGAGGATTGTGTAGATCAGATCAATTAACTTTTATTCAACAATTTTCTAGGCGGCTACCTAATCATTTTTCTTCGAAATCTTGAAACTTACAAATATGTATGCATATTTAGGATTTTGATGGTCAGTTTAGTCGACTTTCGTTGAACAGTTATCTAGACGGCTATAAGCCTTTTTCCTTCTAAATATTGAAATTTCCGAATGTATTTTAGCGTATTAACGATTTTTGTTTGTCAGATTAACAAACTTTTATGTAAAAATTATCTAAACAGCCTTTTTCCTTCTAAATCTTGAAATTTCGAAATGTATTTTAACGTATTAAAGGATTTTGTTTGTCAGATGAATAAAATTTTATTGAAGAATTATCTAGGCAGCCTTTTTCCTTCTAAATCTTCAAATTTCCAAATGTATTTTAACGTATTAACGGATTTTGTACGTCAGATGAATAAACTTTTATTGAAGAATTATCTAGGCAGCCTTTTTCTTTCTAAATCTTGAAATTTCTAAATGTATTTTAACGTATTAACGGATTTTGTACGTCATATTAATAAACTTTTATTCAAGAATTATCTAGGCGGCCTTTTTCCTTCTAAATCTTGAAATTTCCAAATGTATTTTAACGTATTAACGGATTTTGCACGTCAGATTAATAAACTTTTATTGAAGAATTATCTAGGCAGCCTTTTTCCTTCTAAATCTTGAAATTTCCAAATGTATTTTAACGTATTAACGGATTTTGCACGTCAGATTAATAAACTTTTATTGAAGAATTATCTAGGCAGCCTTTTTCTTTCTAAATCTTGAAATTTCTAAATGTATTTTAACGTATTAACGGATTTTGTACGTCATATTAATAAACTTTTATTCAAGAATTATCTAGGCAGCCTTTTTCCTTCTAAATCTTGAAATTTTTAAGTGTATTTTAACACATTAATGGATTTTGTTCGTCAGATTAATAAACTTTTATTGAAGAATTATCTAGGCAGCCTTTTTCCTTTTAAATCTTGAAATTTCTAAGTGTATTTTAACACATTAACGGATTCTGTTCGTCAGATTAATAAACTTTTATCGAAGAATTATCTAGGTAACCTTTTTCCTTCTAAATCTTGAAATTTCTAAGTGTATTTTAACACATTAACGGATTTTGTTCGTCAGATTAATAAACTTTTATTGAAGAATTATCTAGGCAGCCTTTTTCCTTCTAAATCTCAATACTTACAAATATGCACACATATCTGAGGATTGAATTCGTCAGATGAATTGAACTATTCTACTGTTGCCTACACACCTAACTAGACTTTATTTTTCTTCTAAATCCCGAAACCTACAAGCACGCGTATGTATGCTTATTTAAGGATTTTGCTCGTCAGATCAATTAACTTGCATTCAAAAACTGTCCAGACAGCTTACTGAGATTTCCTCTTATAAAACTTGAGACTTAGAAACATGTGTACATATTTGTGGATTCTGTACGCCCTATTAAAAGCTTAAAGGCAGATTAAAGGGGAAACCCAAAATGACGCATTTATCCTCTACAATCCCGGCGATTCCTTAAATGACCCGTAGCATTCAATGCGTTTTAGTCATTCTCAGAAGCTGGCATTATACTGTAGTCACCCTGATATTTTCTATGCTTCATTAGGTTTTTATAATGCTGAGTAGTTCAGAGTTCTGACGTGGTTCGTTCAGACGACAAACAGATAAATCTACTGGAGCGAAATTCTTATCAGATCACTGACCCGCTGCCCTTGCCAACTGCGCCCCTTTGTAGTAGTGACTCCGCCTTATACCTCTCACAAGTCAGGGACCCTCTGCCAAACACATGGAGAGGGGTGCGGCAATTTGGCCTGTTGCAGAAAACATCAGCCTTGATCCAGACTGCAGGGAGGTATCGTTCTCTACACAGATGAGCCGCGATTCAGCCTGGACACTGATTATCGAAGGACATTCATCTGGAGAGAACTAGGCACCCGATACCTTTCCTCCAACATCTGAGAAAGGGACTGATATGACAGGGCAAGCATCATGGCCGGGGCAGGCATCGAGTTGCATGTCATCAACCCTCCGAAGGCCGAACATTGAGAAGTCCAGACGGCCGGCCGAAATTCTCCTAGATTGCCCCTCCCCTCCTGGTGCCTGGTAGGTAGTCATTCTACCAACAGTTCGTCGTCACTGCAGAGTCGTTCTGTTATCTGTTCGATCGTCTTTTATTGTCTAGACCCGATCTCGGAGTACTTTATGACCTGATGCTTGATAGTGGGGCCACACACATCCGTGACAAATTTCAGCACAATCGTCAGGATGTTCTGTGGGGGGAAGGGTTAAGGACACATACCGTTCTCGGCAGGAATCTTTTGGGGTTAGCTGCAAAATGGTCCTTTGGTCTTCAGAGGATTAATCTTTTCCTTACGGGGTGGGATAGTATATATCCCAAGAATGAATATATATATATATATATATATATATATATATATATATATATATATACATACATACTTATATATATACTTATAAATAAATATATATATATATATATATATACATACATACTTATATATATACTTATAAATATATATATATATATATATATATATATAACCCTCTTAATGGACGTTGATACGTGAGATTTTCCGTTCTAAAGAGGAAATCGGGAAAATGGTCCAGGTAAGTTAAAGTTTAAGAAGATTTAAGACTTTCAGAACTTGG
>OU015499.1:161123133-161135633 GCA_907164885.2 Dolomedes plantarius
CAACTGTTATAACTGACATATCTACAAGATGTGCATTCCATGTTTTACATAACTACTAGTAATGAATCTTATTTAACGATTCCCTTGGGAAACAGGAAAATACTTTCGAATATCAACTTGCATGTTAATAAATTTATCGGCGCTATAAAAAAGTTTTTAAGTGTATTAAAATTTTTTAACTTATGTATTGAGGCAATATACTCAGCTGTTTAAGGCAAATAACAAAAGTTTTACAAATGATTCGTAAATACTTCCTTCTGATAACTACATTACTTGCACCTTCTGTTATAGAAGTTGTTTGTATTTATATTAATGAATTTAAATTAAGCAAAAGGTCAGATTAAAACGGGTTAAGGGTGCTATGTACTAAAAAAAATCGTATTTCCCTTTTCCTCTTCTTGCAGACTCTTGTAGTGGGAGGAGTCCAGTTGACAGTTCCAGAATTCCACTCCCCTTAGGATTGACATTTTGAGGCATTGTAATGGCTCTCTCTGGAATTCCACCCCCAAAGTGCGACGTCTCTTTTAAGGATGCGACATCGATAACAAACCATCGATGTTTTGAAACATCGATATTCAATATTAAAACATCCATGCTAATAAAACATCGCCCAAAAACAATCGATGTTTTTAAACATCGAAGTTTTAGAACATCCATTTTTTAGAACTGGTTTAGTAATCTCTAACATTAATGTTTCTTTGGTTATTCGTGGAGGGGGGATGGGGGTAATTTAATTTTACTCTCTGATTGGGCTGACACAAATGACAAAAACTTGGTTGCTTTTGTCTTGGGCTACATCGATGACTCAAAATTCTCGTTGTAAATATCGCCATGTTTTGCCTTCAAATGTCCAGATAAATTCGTGGTATTGCCAGAAGTTTTGAGGGACTTGAGGCAAATATTGCATTTCGCCAATTTATCAGAGGTTTTGCAAAAATATTTCCAAACGGTACTTTTGGGAGGCATCTTACTAATAATATTAACGTCAACTTATATAAAACCAGAACAAAACAAAAGCTTAAATGGCTGCTCTCGTATATATACTATTTGTAAAATAAAACTCCATGTAAGGTTCTGGAGTGTCGGGAACATTCCAAGCGCTCTGATTGGTTCATCGGTTGTCGATTGCCATTTGTCTGTTTGCTAAGGAATCGTTCCCCCTTTTGTATTCGTCCTTTTCAAAATTCAGACTAAAATTTACTGAGTGTGAAAATTATCCTACTTGGTAATTTTTTTTTTATTACGGTACTTTTTTATTAAAATAAACATAGAGACAACGTAAAACATCGAGCACAAAGCATCGATGTTAAAAAAACATCGGTTTGAATAAATCGATGTTTAAAACATCGATGTTATTATCAAAACATCGATGTTTTGAAAACATCGACATCGATGTCGCATCCCTAGTCTCTTTCGACCTTGATTATTCCTTTTGTAAATGAACTTCTTTTTTTCAAACTGAAAATAACAAACCTGCGTTTTATGACAAGGTATAAAATGATGATAATATTGAGATATATTTATAATGAAAGGCCAAAGAATACGGATACACTCGCCTCATTTCGAAACTGTCCGGTTTATTGGATCTGAGGACAACTGACGAATCGATTCCTATTATGTCCAAAAAACCTAAAAAACAGCGAGATTGTCCATCTTCGTGATATGCGGGATACCGTGCAATAGCTGGATATTGGATCGACTCCATCGACTCCTGTTTTTGTCGTATTGCAACCCAGTATAATCGCCGGTTTACCATGGTTAAATCACGACTAACAATGAATGGAAAGGAATACGAGGGTCAGAAAATCGTACATGCATTACAAAGGGTGTAGCTATCAATAGAAACTACTTAGAACATTCAAACCTTACATGTATATGGTTCTATTTCTTATTTACCCAGCAATCCTCTAACGGTCCAGCCACACTATAAAGTAAGAGGCATAAACATAAATAATTCCTTTAATTTCTACGTAGAGGTAGACTAACATAGACCGACTTGGGGCTTCAAATAATAACACAACAGTACCGCAACTTGCGGTACTAAGAAACTGAACTTTAAAGTCGTAACGGACCCTTTCAGGCAGAATATACGTTCACTAACAACACCCGTAACCATCGGGCTCTGAAATAACTATCGAAATCGTGCAGCCACCCAGGCTAAATACTAATACGTGCTCTATCAGTTAAATACCGCTATCACCTTCAATCTAACTTTTCTCGACTCTTTCGTATCTCTACTAATAGCGTAACGCACTACCGTACAAATCTCCACTCCCCCCCTCTCGGGCTCTTGCCAACTCAGCGTGTGTCACTTAAATAGACCAGACGCCTGCTCCGAACTCACTTCGAATGGCCTGCACTGCGCAGCTACCAGAAATTTGCATCTGAGCAACACGCGAACCCCTACACATGCAAAAATAAACCATTCAAAATTAGGAAAATGCTGCACTTTGTACACGGTTGCGCCCGCTGAAGAGTTAAACACTCCTTCCTCAAGTTCCATGTAAGGGCCTTATTATACAGAGCCACATCTGTGGCGCGCGTTCGCAACAGCTTCCCACTCCCAGACAAGCCACTCGAAGCGACACATGCGGTCGTACGGAGCTTATTATACCGAGCCACAGCTGTGGTCGCGACTGTGGCCTGGGCGAGCCACTCCAGTCGCCTACCCTCGCTTCTTGTGGCTCGCCTGCGTCACTGTGGCTTCGGTAGCGGATCATTGTTTCCTATGGAGCTTGTTATACAGCTTATTTCTCTTTAGAATGGGAAATTTCATACCCCCTTTGTAAGAATAGCCATCAAGGGCGTTATATATATATATATATATATATATATATATATATATATATATATATATATATATATATATATATATATATATGTATGTATGTATGTATGTATGTATGTATGTATGTATGTATTTATGTATTTATGTATGTATGCATGTATGTATATATATGTATATATGTATGTATGTATGTATGTATGTACGTACGTACGTATGTATGTACGTACGTATGTATGTATGTATGTACGTATGCATGTATATATATATATATGTGTGTGTGTATGTATGTATGTATGTATGTATGCATGTATATATATATATATGTGTGTGTGTGTGTATGTATGTATGTATGTATGTATGTACGTACGTATGTATGTATGTATGTACGTATGTATGTATATATATATATGTGTGTGTGTATGTATGTATGTATGTATGTATGCATGTATATATATATATATATGTGTATGTGTGTATGTATGTATGTATGTATGTATGTACGTACGTATGTATGTATGTATGTATGTACGTATGCATGTATATATATATATATATATATGTGTGTATGTATGTATGTATGTATGTATGTATGCATGTATATATATATATATGTGTGTGTGTATGTATGTATGTATGCATGCATGCATGTATATATATATATATATGTGTGTGTGTGTGTGTGTGTGTTACAGAGCCACTGCACAACGCCACAGCTGTGGCTCTGTATAATAAGGCCCTTAGCACTACAAAAGAGCATTGAATAAATTACATTATATTTCAAGGACAGGGTCACAAAGAACTGACGTCTAAATGAGAACGCCTAACTGAGACGTCTCATTCAAACCGAGACGAGACATACAAACAAGAAATAAATAGCATTATTATCCATTCCGTTGAGCCAGCAGTTCCGTTGACGCATACGAGAGAGACGTATTCGAGAGTTCCCTTTCGAACTGAGTACACATGAGTGTTAAATAACACTGTTTATCAACACGCCGGGCCGACAGCCCAAAAGGCTGACGTCTAACTTATGTGTCTCTTTCAAACCCATTTCAAACATACAAACAAGAAAGAAACAATATCATATTCAGTTGCGCTCGGTCAGTAGCAGCAAAAATTTGACGCAAAAAGGGGAGAGACCTATAATCAAATTGAGACGCGTACACGAGAGTTAAATAAAGTTTATTTTTTTCCAGCCTGCTTGACTTACATCATTTAAAATTAACATACAAGGTGCGCCCATAAAGTAAGCGGACTTTTTTTTTATAAATAAGAAAAATATTACTCACCTTCAAATAAATTTACCTCCTTCAAAATAATCGCCAATGGAGTGTATGCGATTTTTCCAACGTTTCTTCCAGTCATCGAAACACTGCTTATAGGAGTTGGAACTGACCGTTTGCAACATACGCGTAACATCTATATACAGTAACCACCGCTTATAGTGATCAGTGGTTATAAGAATCAACCGTTTATAAGAATCAATATCGCGAAAACAAAAACAAATATATTATTTCCATGTTAAAATTTTCGCTTTAAAGAATCAATCCACCGGTTTTAAGAATCAGTTTACACACTTCGCATTCCTTTCATTTTTCCAAAAAAGCCACTTAAACCCTCAAAAGGTACGAAGTTCTTTCTTTATTCTTTTTAAAAGACAGAGTGATAAGATGGGATGGAATACAGTCGTAAAATGCATCCCTTTCTTTGTTAGACATAACATAATAGTTTCTCTTTTAACGCTTTAGCTAAACACTGTCCTATTAGCTTGACCCGGGGGCATCCAAACCGTGGGGATCCGATTTCACTTTTCTCCACTGACAAACAAAGACAGGGACTCTTTTTTTCAAACCTCCCACATCCTGGTTGCGGCTTCCTGGACCCTGAAACACATAAATCTTCGGGGAAGTGTCCACTATCACTTAGAAAAACGTGACATTATTAGATTCAGTACGTTATCAAACCGTGAAACGTAAGCTAGAAGGTGAATCTTGGTCTCAGACTATTGGTATTGAAAGAGGTATAAACAGCCTCCTGAAAACTTCATTGCGCCAAACTACCATAGAAAACTTTTTCTTGCACCCTTCCTGTAGTTGAAATGTTAAACTGTTAAGCGGGTATGTTGTAATAAATATTGGATTTTTTCTTCTCTTACTGTAATCATGTGTATCTACTTATAGGTCTAGAAATTAAGTTGTATTTTTAAAATTATAAAAATAACTTTAATAAAAGATAATTAAAGTAAATTAAAGAGTATTTTATAGTACATTATCTAATATATGTATATATATGTAGGTGTGTGTGTGCCTGTCCAAAAACCTAAATTTCGGCTATAAGAATCAACCGCTTATAAGAATCAAAAACAGTCATAACAAACGTGATTCTTATAAGCGGAAATCACTGTATTTAAGTTGCTAAGCCGACTTTTTGGGCAGTCCGTGAGAGAAAACGACTGCATCAATTTACTTCATTTTGGCCTTAAACGAAAGATTGTAATCTGTAGATTTGTCAAATTTGGTTTTTGTAACCACAATTTCTATTAACGAATAATAATTTACAATTAAAAATTAATTTCTGCGCATGCTCAGTGGCACGTTTCAAACTGTCTTTAGAAACTCACTGTTCCTGCGCATGCTCGGTGACATGTTTTAATGATTAAACACGTCTATTCCGAGTAGTCTCTCTAGATCTCTCTCTGCCATTTTTATTTTTATGATAATTATGTTTGGGAAATATAAGATTAAACCTCGTGGAAATCGTTTATTTCGCGCTGTTTAATGATCGATAATTTACAATTAAAAAAATTGCTTTCTGCGCATGCTCGGTGAGATTTTTAAACCTGGCTTTAGATACTCACTAAGCACGAGGCCGCTTAAACACGTTAATTTGTTTCTGCGCATTATTATGATAATCAACATTTGTCAATGATGTGTCGAGTATAATTTGTGTATTAGTGCATTTATTTACTATCTAGCCGTCATGTTTTGACGGGTATCAACTAGTTTGATTTAATATCCGAGACGTTTTCAAGTCTCTGTCCTTTCATGGCCATCGTAAGCTTCGGAAAGAGGAAAAAACAGCTGGCGATAAGTCGGGAGAATATTGTTGGTGATTTATCAATGTAACTGAAAGCTTAGCAAGATATTGTTGTACAGAAATTCCTGTATGGGGCCTAGCATTATCGTGTAAAAGAAACCATTGTCCGGAATCAAACAGTTCCTTCCTAACTCGCCTTATCCTGTTTCTGAATCGAAAAAGCCCCTCCTTGTAAAAATACTGATTAATTGTTTGATTTTCGGGAGCAAATTCGTGGTGAATAAGTCCTTTGTATTTAAAAAAAATGCAAAATCAACGAAAGGGCAGAGATTTGTAAACATCTCGGCTATCAAATCAAATGTTACGCGTATTGTTTCAGTCTGATCATCTCCGGACTTTTCCTTCTTCGATTATATTAACTCTTTTTTTATTTTTAATCATAAACTGTTCGCAATGTAATTCTACTAACAGCTGCTATAGTGAATTGTAGCGCGAGATTTCTATAAATAGATCACTTCCTGTATAGCGCGCATGCGCATTGATTTTCAACACTTCGATTCCCGCGTTAAGTAAATTTTTGTCACTTCGAAAGGGTGCTTCTTACTAAGAGCACATTCTATTTTCATTAAATGTTATTCTTAATATTAATTCTGTTGACTTTCGTTTCTTTTGTCGTTTGATTTTGAAACTTTTAACCACTGAACCTCATGTTGACTACTTCCACGTATTTTGCGAACGGTTAGTTCCCTCGCCTATAAACAGTGTTTCGATGACTTGAAGAAACGTCGGAAAAATTGTATTGAATCCTATGGCGATTATTTTGCAGGAGATTAATTTATTTTAGGGGGAGTAATATTTTTCTTATTTATATAAAATTGTCCGGTTACTTTACGGGCGCACCTTTTATAAATAAGACAGGTGTATAGTCAAGACGTAAATCTGAATTCACAGTATATCTCCTTCCAGTTAGGATACCAAAGTTGCGATTTAAAGAAAAAATTTCCTGTTATTGGAACTTTTTTCAAAAGATCCATGGACACACGAACACATAAATCGATTCACCTATTAACTGCATCAATTTGTAAAATTTGCCCCTTAATCGTCCTATTTGAACAAATAGTTACAGATTGGCATTTTTTAACTACCCTTCAAACTATGCAATAATCTTTCTTAATTGATCCAGAAAATCTAGTGAGGCAGAAATTATTTGAAACTATGCTTCCGTAGTGAGATTTAGCTACAGGCGACAGAAACTCCTGTCAAGCTTTTGGGGGAAAACTAGAGTGAAGCAAAATGGAAAAAAGAAATCAGGAAGACGTTTTGTTATTTCTCTTTGTTGTAGAGTAAAAGGAAATAGTGGACGTTCGCTAAAATTATGATTAAATGTTGTTAGAAATAGATATTGTAAATCATCTGATATCTTAAATAGTGTAACGTAGGCAATAATAAGACAAGCGTTTCGCTTCAATTACTTTACTACGCTACCTTAAACACTACAACTACAAAAAGCAAGTATGTACAGCGAGTTAGAATTTACAGTTAGATATGTCAGGACGGCTTCGGGTTCACAAACCACTCAGCCTATCAGGCCGAAAGACCAGGAGAGCTGCGACCTCTCTGGCACTCAAAACAGATCTCTCTCTCGTGGAGTATTGGGGGTCTTCTTTTATACGGTCGGCGAATTCAAAAGCGTTCTCCGGCGTTTAAAGTGCTCGTAAGTGTCCAAAGTTTATGGGATTCCACATGTCGCTATAGTTTCAAAATTCTGGAGAGCCCTCGAACCACTCTGGGATTTATGCCTTTTTTAACGTCAGAATCGCATATTACACAACTTATCCTAGAGTTTATGAGACCGCTCAGTTTTACATTTCGCCGATAGATGACATATTCATGTTGAGGGATCACAGACTTATATAATTACAATTTTCGTGTAGTAATGGAGAAAACGTCACAATAGACCTCTTCATTGAAAAGAAAAGATTAAAACCTTTGTGCTCGAGGAATAAACAGGAAAACCAACGTAAATAAAGCACAAATAACAGTAAGATGCAATTATTTTGCATACGACAGTTTCGAAGCTACAAAGGAGCTTCTTCATCAGTGCAACGAACTTAGTGGCAGATCAAAAAAGCCGAAGACTAAGCCAACTTCGCTTAGTCTTCGGTCCAACTTGGCTTAGTCTTAGTCCGCAAGGTGGCGCTTCGATCGAATTCACTGCTTGCACTTTTGCGTAACGGCGTTTGGCGATTTTGAAAACAGAATACATGTGAATTTAATTTGTTTACAAAAATATTGTGCGAAAAATTTTAAAAAAATGATAAAAATCAAAGTTCGTAAAGTCTGTGGATAGTGAAAACGACTAAAAAGTGATTAAAATTAAATTAAAGAATTTGAAAAAGAAAAATTAAGTGCATGTTTGTGCAATTAAGAGAGTGCAATTGTCAAGTTTATATGATTCAACAGAAAATTTAAACATGGTATATAAAAGTTATTTTTATCTTGTAATTATTCTTTCTAATTGTGTTTATTTACACGCATATACATTTCTCTTTAAAGCAGAGTTACACTCTTTGTGTTTTTTAAGAGTAGTGTTTCTTAAAAGCGAATAAAGAAATTTAATAAATAAAATAATTTTAGCGTTTTCCACAAATAATTCTTTTTTGTTATTTCTCTCTACGAATACGAAATATGAATATGTTATTCTTGAAATACCCAGAAATGTTATACAAATAATAAACTTTGTTTTCTCCCGTTGAGAAAGTGCTATACCACGAATCGAATTAGAAAATTTTAGCTTTCCGGACGGAGGTGTTGAACCTTAGCACCATAAAGCCACGGGCTAGAGACTGGAAAACTTCTAACTACCTGATCGAAATCAATTCATTTTTTCTTTTGGTCGCAATTTATCGCCAAATCTGGGAAACTTGAATTTTATTAGCAGTTCCATGTTAGCATTCTACATCTTTGTAAACGACATTCTCCAACATTTTAGACTAAAGCTAGAAACAATAGCAAACAGAGGACAAGTGGAATCTAAATCGGAACTACAACCCTTAATTTTTTAGGGTATTTACAATATGTACTACTGTAATAACCCCTCTATTACAGTTTGTTACATTCACTAATCTTTCAGGCTTCTTAAAACACGAATTGTTAGTTATTTTATCTAATCTGTAAACTTCTGTTTCTCGAACAAATGTACCTGCCATACCTTATTAAGTCATGTCAGGCCTTATTAAATCATCTTATTTTAAAAACCGCAATTTCTCTTTCTGAAAAAAAAATATAAAGGGGCCTTATAGACGACTGTATATAAATGACTTGGCAGTCATCTGTCGGCTTTGGAGATGATGAATGTATGCTGCCATATGGAATTTGAAATGTAGGATCTTTTTTAAACTAACCAAGGGTGTACCGCCTTAACTCTTTGAAGGGCATCGTTTGCACAGGGATGGCTCCTAAATCTAGTCTTTTTTTCACTTGCATTCAATGTATTCCAGTTAAATGAGCAGAAAAATGCTTAGTACTGCCACCTGTTTTCAATTTAAAGAAGTAAAAACGTTTTCTAATCTTTAATTTGAAATTTTTTAAAGATTCTTGAGGTTAAAAAGATCCGGGGGGGGGGAAATCTGCACCGTGCAAACGGCTTCTGAAAAGGTTAAAGCCAAGCAAAACTTCAGCCCCAAGGACAAAGCAAATATTCAATCACCATGTTAAGTAACGGGGTATTTTAATCTCACCAATTCCATCCACACAAATTACGGAGACTTCAATTATCCAAAATTATGTCCCCAAACGTTATGTACGAGGCATTTTCGGAAAGTAAAGATACTTCACCGATAGCAGCAAAGGAAAAGTTTCTGCGAGCCCGTTGGCAACATGGACTGTAACTTTTTGCTTTTCCCTCGAGGTCATTTGTTATTTTTACGGTGAATCTTGTTTGAGCAGCACGTCTTTATAATGTCTGCGTCAATTCAGAATCCCGCCAATTGTGGGATAGAGGAACCCCGCCAAAGATATCATGACTTCTGTTTTCTGGGACAGGCAAGGCATACTTCTGGTTGACTTCATGCCTTCCGGCACCACAATTAATGCTGATCCATATTGCGAGACTTTTGAGACGTCTCAGACGGGCAATTCAAAACAAACGCAGGGGCTTACTGACAAGCGGAGTTTGCCTGCTGCATGACAAAGCTCGTCCTCACACAGCGCTTCAAACCAAACCACCACTCAAAAGTTTCGAGTGGAAAATTTTAGATCCTCCGCCATACAGCCCGGACCTTGCACCCAGGGTCTTCCACTTATTCCTTTACCTGAAAACACATCTTGCAGGGCAAAGTTCTATGACTGTGGAATGCAAAAGCTCGTACCCAGACTTAACAAATGCTTTGACAATGGCGGCAACTATGTCGAAAAATAAGACTTCTACCAGTAAGAAATATGTTATGTACATTTAATCAATTAAAATTTTTTCGAGTGAGTATGCGGCATTGTATCTTTACTTTTCGAAAATGCCTCGTAACTAAAGCTCCTATTTTTATCAGAAATGGCGGTATTCATCGGGATCTACGCGTTAAACTTATTCTTCCAGCAATTAAAAGGCTGGCTTTTAAATTTTACTATACTTTCTCTCGTATAACTAATCCTATTCTTCACAGTATTCTTCCCTATGATCTAGGGATCCCAAGTTCGTTTTTACTTAGAGAGTTTTTAATGTAAGGCTGTCCTTAAAGCCTAACAAATATTTTCTGTTTTTTAAATATATTACGGTCCAAAGTAAAAATAATCAATTAAATATCATAAATGTTAGTCAAAGTGAGACTTTTCCGTTGTTTTCGTTTATCGAAAATGCAGTACAGTATCAGATGATCTTACTGTTATGAAAAAGTCCCGTTAAGTTGTGGGGAATGCTTCTAAAAATGATTTTCCACCACAAATCAACAAATGCATAATTATGAATTCCATTTCTTAAAACCCAAAAGCCGAAATTCATAATTAATTTTCTGATTTTTCGAATTTTGTAAGTCTTTCTAGTTAATTCTTGAGCGCATTTAACCTTGTGGCGCTTTTCTGTTTTAAGTTGTTCTATAATTTAAAAACATATTATAATTAATTCGAAAAAAAATATTTTGAAATACTTTTGAAATCTTATGGCAGTCACTAGAAACGAAATTCAGAAAGATGACTTTTCTGACTCATAATTACAAAAAAAAATCAATAAATTATCTTTAAATATATTCCCTATAGCTTATTACAGAGTTTTTGGTTTCGTGGTTTAGTGCAAGAGTAGGTTTTCATCTCGGCAAAGAAAAAAAAAATTATCAGGGATTTTGTTAATGAAAAAGTTTGCGTAACTTGGAAGAGATTAATGCTACCATCTGTGCACCCTTGCCTTGTTTTGGATTTCCCAATTTGAAATGCAAACCTGACCTGGTGCATTATGCGTGCGAAATGCAATTAAATATTTTATCATACACGTTAAGAAAAAGAGGAGAAAGTCTTTTATAAATTGTTTTTCCGTAGCAATTAATTTCAGTAGTTAGTGATCGTTTAGTGTATAAAACCATTTGGAAGGGCAAAAGTTAATATA
This sequence comes from Dolomedes plantarius, assembly GCA_907164885.2. Taxonomy (NCBI): domain Eukaryota; kingdom Metazoa; phylum Arthropoda; class Arachnida; order Araneae; family Dolomedidae; genus Dolomedes; species Dolomedes plantarius. Next base: position 161,134,548 of record OU015499.1, read on the forward strand.
AAATATTTGAAACGCTAATTGAAAAAAAAAATTCCAAACGAATCGAGAAGTTGAAACAATTTATTCCATTCCTTTTAGGAAGATATCGGATCGACTTTATCGACTGTTGAGTTTAGTGAGTCAGGGTCATTGAAGCATTACGGCAGGATATTTGAGTCATTGACGACTTCAGATTTATAATTGGACAAGCTGAATATCCGTTCTTCGCTACGGAGTACATTCAAATTAAATACAATGGTCAACGTACGCAATTAATACCAATACATATATATATATATATATATATATATATATATATATATATATATATATATATATATATATATATATATATATATATATATATGATAAATACAAAGTTAAATGTATGCAGCTGATGTAAAAATCAATAAAAATATATTCATAAAAGTAAGTAAGGGAGCGTAAGGGATATTTTTATAGACAAAATAATGTAGAAGAAAATATTCAAATTAAATGTAACAGAACATACTAAAGAATATAGTACGGTTAATATAGTACAGTTCGAGGAACATTTCTTTTACTGTATTTTAATATTTTTTGGGGGATAATGCCGCATTAGAAAGAAAAAATTTTTTGTCAATTTATGTCGTTGTTATGCACGTGACGCAAAATTAATTTAAAGTATCACAAAAAGAAAAGAAACAACGTGATCAGCATTTGACAAACTAAATTCTAAAAATGAATCTTTGAAAATTCCCCAAAAATCAGAAAATGGAGGTAAAGATTCGAAAAAGATTTCATTTTAAAGGAATTTTTAGGATCTTTCTCGCGATATAAATTTTATAACCCTCAGATTATTATTTTAAATGCAAACTTAAAAAGAGTTAGTAAAACAGCTTAAATATTTAATTTTAAAATATCTAAGAAGAATTTTTTCAAAAATCTTTCTTAGTGCACCCCTGCAGTATAAGAAGAATAGCCATGCAAAATTTCAGCCCTTTAGGTCCAGCGGTTTGGTCAGTGCGTTGTATGTCAGTCAGTCAGTGAGTTACAGAACTGATTTACATATATAGATTAGCAGTAAATTGATATAAGAAACTATTTATTTTAACTGTACAATTTTTA
>OU015499.1:161140633-161150633 GCA_907164885.2 Dolomedes plantarius
AATTAACGCTAGGCATTGTGTCTAGTGATTGATGCTAAACCTAAAAAAAAATACGCCTAGAAAGCGTGATTTTGTTTCCTGTAGAGCAGGGGTGTCAAACTCAAAGGCTACTTTGGGCCAAACAAACAAGGTTTAACTATAGGTGGGTCGCATAAAAAATCAATATTAATAGAAACGTAGGTTTATTTACTTAATTATAGTATATTCAACATGAATATATGCATTTTGTTTAATAATAGCAGAAAAAGAGTATCATTAAAAGAACATTTAGCGAATTCTTCCTATCTTATTATAATTCTGCGTCGGTTATTTTATTATATTATTGTGTGCCAATATATTGGCCGGGCCGCAAAAATGTTCGTCGCGGGCCGCGAGTTTGACACCCCTGCTGTAGAGCATTAAATCACTCTCTTTTTTTTCACCAAAATCGTTGGAGTAGAACGAATTTGGCTTTCCTTTCTAGAAATCGACCTTGACATCATGTCTAGTGATTGACGCTAGACTAAAAAAAATACGACTAAAAAGCGTGAGTACTGATATCAGTTTCCTGTAGAGCATTAAATCACTGTCTTTTTTTCATCAAAATCGCTGGAGAGTAGAAAGTAATTCACTTTCCACTCTACAAATTGACGCTTGACATCATCAAGTGATTGACGCTAGACCTAAAACAATACGGCTAGAAAGCGTGAGTACTAGTATCAGTTTCCTGAAGAACGTTAAATCACTCTCTTTTTTTCATCAAAATCACTGGAGTAGAAAGTAATTGACTTTCCATTCTACAAATTGACGCCTTACATTATGTCTAGTGATTGATGCTGGACTTAAATACGACTAGAAAGCGTGAGTACTAGTATCAATTTCCTGTAGACCATTAAATCACTCTCTTTTTTTCGCCCAAAATTGTTGGAGTGGAAAGAATTTGGCTTTCCTTTCTAGAAATCGACCTTGGCATCATGTCTAGTGATTGATACTGGACTTAAAAAAATACAGATAGAAAACCTGAGTACTAGTATTAGTTTCCTGTAGAACATTAAATCACTCTCTTTTTTTTCACCAAAATCGTTGGAGTAGAAAATATTTTACTTTCCCGTCTAGTAATTGATGCTAGAAATAATTTAAAAAATAAGGCTAGGTAGCTAACGTAATAATCACTCATTTTACCAATAGTCACTATCTAAGCCCGAAATCGGATAAAGAGAAAATATTTCATTTCGCTAACTAGTAACTAATCATAAACTTTATTACAAGTTATATTACTAGAAATCCTTTGTCTAGGCATACTGTAGTGTAGAGAATTACTCTCTGTCTGACGGTGAACACTACAGAGCTGGGGAATGAATCGCAGTAAATTTGTTTGGCTATAACTTAGAAGATCAGAATCAAGCCTCGCGTATCTATTATTTCGTATTTTGTAATGTGTGGGAGATTGAATGGCTGATTCCAGTCAAATGTCATTTGCAGTTATGCCAGTGTCTTGGAGAAAACCGCCACTTGATGGCCGAACGGCTAGGGGACGCATATCGCTGCCTTTTGGTTCAGATCCTGTGGGTTCGAGTCCCGCTGTTGGCAAACAAGAAAACGCGTCTTCCTAAATTACTTTACTTTAAAGCGTATTCTAAATTCTCTTTTTAATAAAGCACGACCCCTTTTCCAAAAATTGCGACCTAAAAGTAAAGTAAGTATAATTTATCGTAGCCCTGCAGATCATTAAGCAGGCATGTGAAGTATCTGAACTCAATAACATCCCCAGATATGAGTGTTAGAAGTTTATGAGATTCCGAATGTCAGTATAGTGTCAAAATTCTTGAAGAGCCCTCGAATCACTCTGAAGTTATGTCTCTATAACGCCAAAAACCCCACTTTGCAAGAACTTTATGGCTACTTATCCTATGCCCAGGCCATAGGTCGCAGCTAACAAGCGCGGGATCTATCAGTCCCCGGGAAACTGAAGTGGACACGTGAACTCCACGAATCTAAAATCGCACAATTAAAAATTAAGTAGTTTAGGCCCTCTGGCGAAAATATCGCAAAACACCCATTTAATATTGCATGAACGCAAGACTTCTCCCTCTCTTCGTTTCTAACTTTTGTTGCTGTCGGACATGCTGTCCGCTCCTGTATGTTTTTACGTCCCGTCCTGGCATGGACGCCGGACAAGTCATGTGGCCGCTGCAGCCTTCGCGATGCTTCATAGTTGAATAAAAGTGTTTTCCTGAACCACACTCAGCCCGGCTGCATCTCTCCAATTTGTGCGCAGCGATTTACTGTATGCATCACTCCTCTTACCGACTGCATCTCCCAGAAGTTCTACGCGTCAATCCCCTTGTGATTAAATTTCCAAATGTGATTATTATCACATTTATAAATCATACAAAAAAATTCACAAATCTGTTTATATATATATGGTAAACTTCTATTAAACAAGTAATATTAAAAAAAAAATTTAAAGTCAATTCCTACTTAGGTCAACAAAGAAAAATTTTATTTTAGTTACTTTTTGGCGGGGAATTACACTGATATTGGCTCGATTCTGTGAACACCATTATTGCCGAGAAATTTTTTTCTCCCATATAAAAATCTCCCAATTTTTTTCTCCCATATTAAATTTAATTAATTAATTTTAATGTAAAATTAATTAATTAAATTTAATTAATGAATTAATATTTGAAAAAACTGTATTAACATCAAGTGTCATCCTCTACAAGTTTTAAAAAATGTATTTGAACTTGAGTGGATGAATAAAAAGTATTTTATTAACGATTGAAAATTTGAACAAGATATATAAATATAGGGAGAGTGTGAACTAATCGTAGGAATTGAAAAAAATGAGGTTTTTAAATGACATGGAATGCGCATGGTGAATTTTGAGAAATGCTACATTTTTTTAAAAGCATTTCGCCAAAAAATCCTTAATCAGAATTCTAAAGGTCTTCAATATAGTGAAAACTAATACAAATTATTTTCAAATTGTGCATAGAGTTAAAAATTGAAAATTAAAAAAAAATCGAGTTTGAAGGTTCCTACTTCCTTATAAAAGTTCCTTATAAAGGAAAATGGACCGCAAATTATTAAAGTACTTTAAAACAGGATGTACCACAATCTAAGACCACGTGCAGCTACAGTAAACGTAAGCTTAAGAATAATTATTGCCACTAACTGTACCAAATTATAAATAAGACAAAAGTCTACTTAATGCCAAAAAATTTATATTATTCGTAAGCCCTACCGAAGTAAAAAATGTGCTGCCAAAATTTAAAATTTGCTCAAAAATTTCTCACAGACTGACTATCTGATATTCGATTCACAACAAAAGAAAAGTTAAATACTGTTCACATAAGTCTAACATACGACCAAAGAAAAAAATGGCGCTCAGAATGCGATCGTAAGGAACAGAGTCGGGTGACGGAGCAAGTCTTAATGACACGTGTTAAGCTTTAGGAATATTCTCACGGTGCTTTTCTAATCACAGATTATCGAATGTGTTGTTAAAAAAACGTTTTTGAAAAACAAACTAAAAAGGGTTTTGAAAAACACTCGTTTATCCTTTAAACGTTTACTTTCATATGCGGAAAGGAGAATTCGGCATTTTTCATACATCTGCTAATCTATGATAAAAAAAAAAAAATGCTGAAAGAAAATCCCCGTCGATTGACATGAGGCTAGAAGATCTGCAAAGTCAACTGGTGCAAGGCCTTAACACCTGGTATTAATACATTCGTGTAGACCAGGGATGTATGTCAAACTCGCGGCCAGCGATGAACATTTTTGCGGCCCGGCCAATATATTGGCACACAATAATATATAATAAAATAACCGACTCAGAATTATAATAAAGTAGGAAGAATTCTCTAAATGTTTTTTTTAATTATACTCTTTTTTTGCTATTATTAAACAAAATGCGTATATTTATGTTGAATATACTGTAACTAGCTGAAAACCCGCGCTTCGCTACGGAGTACATTCAAATTAAATACAACGGTCAACGTATGCAATTTATGCCAAAAAATAAATGTATATATTTATAATAAATGCGATGATCAATGTATACAACTGATGTAAATATATATATCTATCTATATATATATGTGTATAAAAAATCGTAAGGGATATGCATTTTTTTTTGATAATATCCAATCGTCTGCTGCATTAGAAAGAGAAAAAAATATTTTTTTGTCTATTTAGTTGTTACGCGCGTGACGATAAATTTATTGAAAGTACCAGAAAAAGAAATCACGCGATCGGCATTTAATAAATAAAATTCTAAAAATTAATCATTAAAAATTCACCAAAAATCAGGAAATGGAGGTAAAAATTCGAAAAAAATTTCATTTTGAAGGAATTTTTAGGATCTTTCTAGTGATATAAATTTTATAACCCTCAATGCATTATTTTCAATGCAAACGTAAAAAAAGTTTAAAAAACAGTTTAAAAATTTAATTTAAAAAAATCTAAGAAGAATTTTTGAAAAATCTTTCTTAGTGCACCCCTACACTATTAGAAGAATCGCCATGCAATATTTCAGCCCTTTAGGTCCAGCGGTTTGGTCTGTGCGTTGTATGTCAGTCAGTCAGTCAGTGAATGAATGAGTTAGTTACGGAACTGTTTTATATATATAGATTAGGTAATATACTGTAATAAACCTACGTTTCTATTAATATTGTTTTTTTATGCGGCCCACCTATAGTTAAACCTTGTTTGTTTGGCCCAAGTTAGCCTTTGAGTTTGACACCCCTGGTGTAGACGATCAAAAACAAAAACATGTTACTCATTCATGCAGTAAAGACTTTGTATGAATATGTTTCTTTTCATCGCTTCCAAGCTTTCACCTCTCTTATTCTTGGCACCGTGACTTCGTAAACTTTGCATAACCCTTGTGACGTTGTCTCCATTGCTACACGGAAAATTGTAATTATATAATTCTGTGATGCTCGTTCCTACCCCTCAACATGAACATGTCATCTATCGGCGAAATGTTAAACTGGGCGGTCTCATAAATTCTAGGATAAGAGGCCATAAATTTTGTGGAATATGCGATTCTGACGTTATAAAAGACATAAATACCAGAGTGGTTCGAGGGCTCTCCAGAATTTTGACACTATAGCGACATGTGGAATCCCATAAACTTTGAACACTTACGAGCACTTAAAACGCCGGAGAACGCTTTTGAATTCGCCGACCGTATAAAAGAAAACCCCCAATACTCCACGAGGGAGAGATCTGTTTTGAGTGCCAGAGAGGTCGCAGCTCTCCTGGTCTTTCGGTCTGATAGGCTGAGTGGTCTGTGAACCCGAAGTCGTCCTGACATATCTAACATGTAAATTCTAACTCGCTGTACATATTTGCTTTTTGTAGTTGTAGAGTTTAAGGTTGCGTAGTAAAGTAATTGAAGCGAAACGCTTGTCTTATTATTGACTACGTTACACCCTCAACCGAATACGCAAGAATAAATACGGATATTATAGAGCATGATGTAGACACCGAGTTATTTGCGGACGACAGCAGTAAATCTGGTGTGAATCGCCTCTCGCCTAGCTACAGTCAAATCGGGTCTATAGAGGTTCACAAGGCAGAGGAAAGTCAAAATGTTCAAGAGAAGAGGAAAATTTGAATAGAAATAAAGTTAGTGATAAGTCCATGAAAATAGCTATCTAAACATTAGGTGGAGAATGATATATTAGTATTTAACGTTGGGTTAACGTTATGTTGTTTTGGTTGTGTGACCTCCGCTCAGGAGTACAATAAAACCTCGTTTATCTGGATCTCCGAATAATCCGGACCACATTTGTAGACATTATTTTTTATTTAAGGTTCACATTAGTTAATCCTTTTTAACTATGATAACAATGAACGTCACTACAAGTACGCCCAATAGTCGCTTTTTAGCTTGATTCGATGTACAGTTCCCGCATAGATTGTACGATAAATCATGGTAATGAAATGCTTTTTGTCGAGTTTAAGAAAGCTGTGCTAGACTTACCGATTTTTTGTTACGAAATGATGCGAAAAGTTATTTTTATATTTTTTAATGTCTTGTAAACAATACGATGTGATTTTGTTACAAAACATAGTTTTTTATCGTAATAAACGGTAAGTCTGATTAGTGAAGGATTTTGTTTTGCTTATAACCCATACTATCCGGAATTTCGATTGTCCGGATAGCTTATGGTCCCAGTTATTCCGGAAACATGAGGTTTTACTGTATTCAGTAATTCTTTTATTACTTGATGACGCTCAAGTAGATTGAAATAAATCCTGAGTTGTTATTTGAGTTATAATTTTAATGCTTACCTTCAGTGGCGCCGGAAGCGTCAAATACAGAGGGGGGGGCAAAGTAATATAGATTAAAACTTTTACACCTTTATTATTAAAAATACATATATACGGTTATAAAAAATAAACTTTTATGTTATTTTATGTTATATTATGCCCTATCACACGTCAACGTGTACGCGTTTCAAATGCATCGGATTCAAGATTCCCTTTCGCGATGAAAAAACATCGTGTAGGGTTGCTTTTGAATCACAAAAGCAAACGTCTGGAATTGGCGTTTAAACGCGCTTGCGTACCTGAAATTTGCGATTAATCGCTCCTGCGTATATGGAATGACGTTTATCGCGCTTGCGTTAACGAGTGTGAGGTTGCAATTTAGTATTCAGTTTTGTTAGGCTTTATGATTTTAAATGAAAATTCTAATATTTTACGAGCGCTAGCTAGGTAGAAACAAAAAAATTCAATTTTCTAGGGGGGGGGGAGCAAGTGCCCTCCCTTGCCCCCCCTTTCCGGCGCCACTGCTTACCTTACGATTATCGCACCTCCAGGTCAATTAGATTCAAATATCGATTTCTTTACAAATTATTCTTCAACATTTTACTCTTTTGTTTAATCATTATTTCTAATCATTGCTGCAACTAGTATTAAACTTCAATTCCTTGTCCCAAAGCCCCTTCAATTCCTTGTCAATTTGAAATCCTCATTACTAGGATGCACAGAAGGTCGTTTGCACTTTATGGAAACGATTTTGATAGTTACGTTTTACGTATAATCACCGTACTCTTTGCTTCTAACTGATAGCCATGGCTCTTGATAATAGCTCTAGCTCGAATTTTCCACCGAAGTAAACTTTTTCGTAGTACTGTCGTGTCAATTATACCCCATTCCAAAGTCCGTTCAGTGAGCTTGGATGCCGTTTTCCTAAGGCTCGTTTTCAGAAACCGAAAACGCAAAAGTCCACTGGAGAAGCATCAGATGATTTTACAGGTATTTCATTAAATGGGATACACTTTATTCCCGTTTCTGATTCTTTCTTTGCTAGATAAGCGGCAGTTGATGAAGGGCCTGTTCACATAGGAGTCCGTTGCGTTGCGTTAAGGGAAAGATGACGTTGAGACGAAAATAAACCAATCATAGGCGTTAAAAATATCATTGCTAATCGTTTGGAGGCCTATGATTGGTTTATTTTCGTGTCAACGTCATCTTTCCCATAACGCAACGCAACGGACTCCTATGTGAACAGGCCCTTAGACGTGTGACTAGAGTCTGAAACTATGAAGCCCAACTTTAGATATGTCCTTTAAATGTAAGGCTGGAATTTCTTCTTCAAAAATGGGTTCTAAAATATTCTGCTGTTAGTAGAGTGAATTAATTATTAATTTAGTTGAGACTATTTTTATATTTAATTTGCCGTCGTAATAAAATCCTGCAACTATCGTGAAACCCTTTGGGAACTTTTCTGTGCACTGAAGAAGTCATTTCGTACGGTCATTCCCGTCAGTTGAGCAATAGAAAATTGATATTTTTATAATAAAGTCACTTAAATGCACGCATGCCTCATCAAGTGTTACCACATATTTCCCTTTTTCGTATAATTTTCTACAATTTGCTTTCCTTTCAGCAATATGCTTTGGAAAATGCAGATGAACTTTAGGTTTAAACATCTTTTTAAACTTCAATTCTTTATGGAAGATTTTACTTACAGTACCAGAAGACCTTCCAAGTTTCGATGCAATGGATCTTTGATTTGCATTCAAATTTAATCTCGTTAATCTTGTGGATATCGGATAAATCGAAAGACCTTGGAGATAAGCTGAAAAACTGCAAAACTAGATAGACTTGTTTACAAGAAAGAAGTCTCACACATCAAGTTTCTTAGGAATTCCTAAAAAGTCGGCAATTTCTCTTTACCTTTACCTTTTACAAAGTATTTGTTGCGAAAAACAGCGTATGACATGGAACTCGACTTTTGTAATTATTTTGATTATTATACTGTTTTAACTCTAAAAATAAATACTATTTTCTTATTTCACAATTTCGAAACGACATTAATTCGGTTCCATGCACATTTATAAGTGTATTTATTTTATTTTGTAAATCTTAAATTGTCTTGCTGAAAATCATTCCTGTGGTTTTTCGTACCGGTTTTCCTGGAAGAAGGGAATGTGCCTCCCGTAGGAAATTAAGTGTGACCTGTAACAGTACGGATAGTACACAAGGTCATTTGTACAAGAAGGGAGAATTACTTGCCACCCTCTCGGTCATTAGGGGCACATAGTTCCTCCACAGCAACGTTCCAGCAACCATCTTTTAACCAATCATATGTCTGAAAGGTAAATTGTTCTAGAACATTTTCTGGCCACTGCGATTTTCGGTGCTGGGAAGTTTTAACGATTATTTGAGTCAGTTGAAAAGAAGATGCTGCGACTGTGATACAGCTCGAGGTTGTCCGCTCTTAATCCCTAGTCGCCATTTTTTTATGCTGAGGCATCTCGAGATTTCTGGTCTGCTTTTGGACCAACTTTAGTAAAACAATGAGACCAAATCTTCAGTCTACAATGAGGGTGGTGGTAAGTAAAAATAATTTGTAATATATATATAATCAGGCGAGAGCACAGAATAATTAATAGATGTACCTTTGTTTTATTATGTGTTCGAATACTTTCTTAATGTATGTAGATAATTATTATGTTGTTTCTGTGCAAATTGTAACTAACGATAAAATTGATCTTAAATAAGAAGAAGAGAAATTAAATGCTAATATTATTTATTAAAATTAAGTTTGTTTTTCAAATTATCTCAGCCATGTGTAAGAATGTGTTTTCTACAATTAACAATTTTAAAAGTGCCACTATACGATCTCTCTATTTTATTACCTGTTAAATTGCGCATAATACAGCGTCACTGCATTTGTTTTGCAATAATCAAAGGCAAAATTTGAAAAAAAAAAATCACAATTGATGAAGTATTGCCCTCAGCGAGGTTTCAAAGAGTGATATAAAAAAAAGAGAACAATCTTCTACAACGTGTGAGAAATCGTCCAGATCAATACATTTTATCTTGACGATCCGATTTTGACAAAATAATTCTACCCTCCAAGGATTTGTCGAGTGATTAAAGCAAAAGTGACTTTTGCTCCATTTTATCAAGTGCAAGGCCCGGATGAAAGTGGCCAAAAAAACGGCCTCCGGTCACGGTTAATGATTGATTTCTTATCATCAATACATTGCATTAGCTCCAAGACTTCCAATTAGCTGCATACTTGACTTACTTTTGATCTATAAGGAGGAACGTTTTGGGGATTCGAATGCTAATCTTTTTTTTTTTATCATAATCATTCGTCGCTATGTCCTAAATTTAAAAATGTTTGTTCTCACACGAAGAAGAATCTGATAATAATTAGACACTCAACACTCCCAGCGCAATTACAGAAAATTAAAGGTTCGCGAGTGTAACTATTGATAATTGGTTTTCTGTTCAACAACAGCTCGAGGGTCATCAGCCAAAATATCGTTCCGTGATTATTTTTCGGAATTTTTGTAATCCCATTATACAGAGGTTGTTCGCACATTTTTTAGACGATTTTGGTAAGCGGTAATAAAAAATCGTTTGCTGCAAAAGAAATAATTGCAATTGTACTATGTTTTTAAAAGTCAAAATTATCGTCTACGGCTTGAAAGTTTTGTTTTTATTCAAAATGGCGTTTTTAACAAAGCGGTGGTTCGAAGGC
>OU015499.1:161155633-161158733 GCA_907164885.2 Dolomedes plantarius
TAGTTTTCCCTTTCAGATAATAATTTAAGGACGTGTGTCACAAAAAAAATATATGAACCCAGAAGGAAACGAGCTACTATCACAAAACTTAACATGTGTGTAGTGTGTGAGGAGATAAGCAAATGATTACAAATTCAGAAGAACAGATCGTTTTATTAAGAAGATATGGCATGAAAATGGTTACAAATCAGTAAGTAGTAAATCCGCCTCTGGCAGCTATACAAGCCGAAACACGGCGTGGCATCGAATCAATGAGGTCACCTATGACCTCCTGCGGAATATCATGCCATAATCTTTTCAACTGGGCAGTTAATTCACGAGTATTCCGTGACGGCTTCAGTTGCCTTCCAAGCACGTCCCAGACGTGCTCTATTGGCGAGAGGTCTGGTGACCTCTCTCCAATAGAGCACGTCTCGTTGGAGTATGCCATGCAGTTGGCCATGGGAGTACGTCATATCCTTGAAGACATTGTTGGGAGAGTCACGCAGTATGTGGACGAGCGTTGTCTTGCTGATAAATGGCACCTGGGCGACTTGATAGTATAGGCAGTACAACTGGCGTTAAAATATCGTCCACGTAACTGCGGACCGTCAAAGTGTGTTGAAGGACGACTAGAGGTGATCGTGTGTTCCAAGAAATCACTCCCCACACTGTCACAGCTTGTGTAATCGCCGTATGCCTCTCGACAACAAATGCCGGATCGGACGGGTGGCCTGGCCGCATCCACACGCGCATGCGCTGGTCATCAGCATTGAGACTGAATCGGGATTCATCGCTGAAGATCACACGCCTCCAGTCGGTCACACTCCAGCTTGCCCGAGGTCGGCAAAAATCCAATCGACACTGCCTATGATGTGGGGTCAGTGGTAGGCGTCTTAATGGACGTCGGCTCCTTATACCTGCGTCGGCCAGTCGTCTACGAATGGTTTCCCTTGATACCACCGTATGTCTGGAAGGTGGTAAATGGCGTCGAACCGATTCTAGCGACGTCGTTGGTGCGGACGTGGCCGCTCTTATGATTGCGCGATCCTCGCGCGCATTTGTGTTCCTGGGACGCCCTGACCCTCCGCGACGGTAGACGATCCCTTCCGTGATCCATTGTTGCCAACACCGAGCAACTACCCTATCGCTCCGACAGAGGTGGCGGCCGATACGCCTGTTCGACCAACCTCCTTCTCTGGGGCCTACTATACGCCCCCTCTCAAAGTCCGGCAATTGTCCGTACTGTCACCGGTTACGTCCAGAGGCATCACTAGTCACAATACCGTCCATCCAAGTCGACAGATTTGTTTGAGTAACCCCATGGCACGAGCAATCATGCTTTTAAATTCTCCCAGCTGCGCATCTCATATGCGCATAGCGCGCTTACCCTTGTCTCACTGGCGTCGAAATTTTAATCATTTGCATATCTCTTACCAGACTACATTCCTGCAAAGTTTCGTGATAGTGGCTCGATTTCTTCTGGGTGCATATATTATTTTGTGACAGAGTGTATTATCGTGAAACCTTCACAGACCCTATCTATTATGCATAGTCCCCATATTAGAATCTTTAAACAGAATAATCTGGATAAAACTGCCTAAAGACTTGATTGTCATTTTGTGAAGGATTTTCAAGTCATTAATCAAGTAGTTCGGCAACTCGGTATGAAACATCCAAAGGCGCCATAAGTCAGTGCGTTTATTTTCCAGTGAGTTTACTTTCCGTTATACTGTATATCTGAAACTTAACATAACCCTATTTAGACAAAGTTGACAAAAGTTGTCATACTTTGGCAGTAAAGGTAAGGCTTAGAAAAGGTAAGTAAAAGTAAAGGTAAGGCAGTAAAGGTAAGGCGTAATGAGGCTTTGTTATCATTTATTGAAGAACTAGCTGAATAATCGTGCTTCGCTACGGAGTACATTCAAATTAAAAACGACGGTCAATGTATGTAATTAATACAAAAAAATACAAAAATTATATATTTATAATAAATATAACTGTCAATGTATACAATTAGTGCCAAAAAGATATATTTATAAAAAAATCGTAACTGATATTTTTATAGACCAAATAATGGAGAAGAAAATATTCAAATGAAATACGACGGTCAATGTATGCAATTCATTTGTATGTTTAATATCCATAAAACGTACTAATTTGAATTAAATTTTCAAAAAACTTCCATCTCAATGAGCCTAGTTGTTAAGTTTTATCTTTTACCATATTTCAATATTTGTTTTGTCAATTTATTTCGTCGTTATGCACGTGACGCAACATTAATTTAAAGTATCACAAAAAGAAAACCTCGCGAACGGCATTTGATAAATTAAATTCTAAAAATGAATCTTTAAAAATTCACCCCAAATCAGAAAATGGAGGTAACGATTCGAAAAGGATTTCATTTTAAAGGAATTTTTACGGTCTTTCTCGTGACATAAAATTTATAACCCTCGGATTATTATAAATGCAAACTTCAAAGAGTCTATCTCAGTGCACCCCTACACTATAAGAAGAATCGCCATGCAAAAGGTCCCTATAGGTCCAGCGGTTTGAATTGTGCGTCATCTGTCAGTCACGGAACTGTTTTATATATGAGATGGTGAAAGCCAAAGTGGTGTAAGTCAAAAGAGTTTAACTGCAAAAACTACAAAAAATTCCACCATACATTAAACAAATTATAATTCGTAACAATTTTTACAATATTGAAAATAATAACTATTTACAATTTCACTATAAATTGAACATGGAGATTACATATTTGCCCCTATATGAAAAAAGTTGAAAATGTGACTTATACCACTTTGCCCTTCAACGCCTCATATATGGATTATCAAACCATGTTAATGAGAGACAGTTGTGGGGAATTCTTCTTGAGCTAAGGAAAGATGTACTGCAAGTGACGATAGATTTTGTTATTATAAATCCAAATGCAATAGACTTGATAATGAGACATTCACGGCCACAATAAGTCGGTGAATTGGGGCAAAATGAATTCAAAAATAAACAACGTGCTTAAAAATAAGACTACGAGTGAAACTTTTAGAGCATTTACTACATTTAATAAATATACCCCTCAGCCGATGGTGACCTTCATCTCAGAAGCCTCGATGTTTGCCTT
>OU015499.1:161159233-161194531 GCA_907164885.2 Dolomedes plantarius
AGTCTTCGATTATCAGACTTAATTTTGGTTTTGAACTAATACGGGGGGGGGATCACACTGAAAATTTTGAGATACGGCTCAATGATACAAGGTAAACTTATCAGCTCTTATGAGTTGTCAAAGTAGTAGGTCAAGGCATTTTTGGAATTTTCTCACTTTTCTTTCTATGTACCGGGTGTCACAAAAATGACCTGACGATTTGAAAAATCAATTAAAGAAAAACGGAAGGTGATAGAAATGTACGGTTTGCTGCATTCTGCTTAGGCAACCTGGGAATTTATTCTCACCAATTTTCAAAATTAGTTACAAAGTTCGCCCACAGATGGCGCTGCTTACTGGGAAAAACTACAAAACAATGTTTTCAAAGGAAGAAGCAAACGCAAAGTGGCATGGATTGGCCTCCCTATTCTCCAGATTTGACACCTTGCGATTTTTTTCTTTGGGGGTACTTGAAAGACCAGGTGTATCGTCACAATCCACAAACTATAGATGAACTGGAGCAATACATCTCTGCTGCTTGTCAGAACATTCAAACTGAAATGTTTGCACGGGCGTCTACGAATTTTGTCCTCAGACTGCGCTCCGTTGTTTCAGCAAACGGTGGTTATTATGAAAACACTGTTTTATAGTTTTTCCCAGTCGGCAGCGCCATCTGTTGACGAACTTTGTAACTAATTTTGAAAATTGGTGAGAAAAAATTCCCTGGTTACCAAAACAGAATGCAGCAAACCGTACATTTCTATCACCTTTCGTTTTTCTTTAATTGATTTTTCAAATCGTCGGTCATTTTTGGGATACCCTGTATATCCGCCTTTAGATTTCGAGCTATCGAGAGCGTAATGTGCTTCAGTTCATGTATGTCAATCTTTTACTTCTACACAACGCTATCTATGGAATTCTTTGTTACAGGATGAAAATAAAGAAGCATGTTGGTATGGGTGGATGGTCTACACTTTATTTGCTATCACATTAACCCTGAAATATCTTGAGACGGATTTTTCTATCACCGACTTTCAACTTACAAAGCGTTCTCGACGAACTTTCTTTGGTGACTGACTACGTTCGGAGTCAATTAAAAAAAAATCATTTTTTTTAGGATATTTTGGTCTTTTATGGTAAAATAGCACTTAAAAAGTAATAAATAAATTTTTTTATTTATTACTTTTATGGTAAATTAATAAATAAACAAAAACTTACCTGTAAATACCATACTGTTTTATAAATTGGTCAATTTGAAGTCATTTTTAATGAAATTTAGCTAAAACGCCTATCACTCTACAGAAAATTCTAAAGCTACTATTTAAATTCCCTTTTCACACATGATACGTATGACAGTTATCTTCAAAATGGCTTACAATCTAAGAGAAATTTTAAAATGCAAAAATAATACACGCAATTTTATGTTCCAATATGAAAATATTCCCCGATTCGTCATTCCTTTCCTTATAAAAACGGCCACAAATAAAAAAACTATTTATTATACATCTATTATTGTATGTCATTTCACTGACAATAGTACCTAAAGCATTTCCCGAAAATTTTATCAAATTATATGCAATATTATGGGAAATATCATAACGGTAGAGATTTGTGCTAAAAAACATAATTCTGAGAAAAACGCATTTAAAGTTGTTTGTCACTTCAATTTTGTAGCAGACGATGTTTTTTAAATACCTATAACTCTGCTTCTAATTGATGTAGAATGAAAATAAAAGCGGTTTTGAAAAGAGAAACGATGGAATGACACGATTCTTCAAAAAATAAAACTGACCAAAATAGTTAAAAAATGACATTTTTAATGTAGGCACTCACCTTAAAACAGTCTTATGCCATCCTTTTCGGACGCTTCCTTTGTAATCGTTTTTGAATATCACACTATGGAGATGAAATGACCCTTCAAAAACGCTTTCCCGGATTAATGTCGCTTGCTAAAGCCGGGCACATGTCCATTAGGACATTCGCAAATTAATCCTCTTAATCGTTGGTTGCCGTACAGGTGAACCAACACCAACTTCTGCCTCCACCTTAATTTTGAAAGAGCAACCCCAGGGTTTGACATCTACAGGGGGTCTTGACTTCTCCCACCCTCTCTGACCTCATAGAAGGACTTTCGGGTTTATGGATTTAATGTGCCCGTATGCGGTCTAGACACGAATGTCAGATGAATGTAGGTAATTGAAAAATCAATCTCAGAGGGTTAGAAGGTTAATCTCGGTGACATGGGAGTTGCAAAAGCAATTGATTTCACTAATAGGGATGTCCCCATATGTAAATATTAACATTATTCGGTGTTAGTTTATTTATTAAAAATTTAAAACACTTCATGTCAAATTCATAATTTAATTAAGATTTTATAGGCATGCTAAAACTGCTCAAGGTGTATCTGTCTTCGTTGAAATGGTTGTTTTGGTGTAAAATTTCCATTTTTTTTATTTATTGCTGAGTTTAAAATGACAGTCTTTTATGATTCTAAAACTGCTTTACTATTATTCTTAAGGTCATTGGACGAGAATGTATGGCCAATTAAATAAACCGAAAGCGATATCAAAAGACCTGAAGCAGCATTTTCTAGAAAACCAATATTTCATTTACTTTTGTAAACGAGAAAACCAATCATTTAAAAAGTTTCCAATATACAGAGGCTGTTCACACATTTTTTAGACGATGTATATTGTATTCACAAAACTAAATTACATAAAATTCTTGCGTTTTAAATGTTCTATTTGACATCCCTTATTCTGAACTATCTTTCAACACCGCAATTTCCAGGATAATAATGCCTTTTGAAGTGTCAGAAGAGGTATTCTATCCCATTCCTCCTGAACAGCTTTCCAGAGTCCTGTAAGGGTTTTGGACGACGTTTGGATAATGCAGATTTTAAAAGTCCGAAAGCACAAAAATACATAGGTGATACATCGGGAGATTTAGTAGGATATGAGTGAAGGGTATGGCCTTGATACCAGTTTTTTGTTCCATTTCTTTTAGGAAATTTACAGTGGATTTTGATGTGTGACTGCTAGCTTTGTCCTGATGGAGTCTCACAGACTGATGGCACTGTGGGTAAAGCGATGGTATTTCATTCAGAAAAATTGGCGATAAAATATGTTCCTGATAGTATTTGGAGTTAATCTTGACATTTTTCCACTCTCTTTATTTTTTACTCGCCATTATAAGAAAAACCAGCAACAATCATGAATCCCTTAGAAAAACTTTCTTTCGATTCTTTGAACCATGTACTTAAATATTTTTCTCCCCTTTTATGATAATAAATGGCTCTTTTTTTGTTGCAATCATTTAAATACACCCATGATTCATCTATTGTGACAATTGTTTTCCATTTTTCTTTGGATAAGTGTTTCTCATATAGAATTCTGCAGCGTGTCCTGTGATATGATTTGGAAGAAGACGATGCACATTGCGTTTTTTCGCTTTAAGATTTAAATCAACGTTTATCATTTTGTTTACAGTGGACACCGAGCATTTTAATGATTTTGCAACTGTCCTTTGACTAGGGGGATTTTCTTTTAACATTAAACAACGTACCTTTGCAATAGTCGAAGATGTCCGTTTTTTCCTTGGATACTTGTTTGGAATTTTTGTCCTACTTGAGGCTCCGATTTGACGTTTTTTCCCTTTCTTGTTGACGATATTACCTATCGACGCTTTAGATATCACAAAACCATGACTCTCACGTCGTTTTTGGATAACGGAGTATGCATATTTCTCTTCGGAAAGAGCATAAATGTAGCCTTCGAACCACTGCTTTGTTAAAAACGACATTTTGAATAAAAACAAAACTTTCAAGCCGCAGACGATAATTTTGACTTTTAAAAACATAGTATAATTGCAACCATTTCTTTTGCAGCAAACGCTTTTTTTATTACCGCTTACCAAAATCGTCTAAAAAATGTGCGAACAGCCTCTGTAGTAACAGTAAGAGCAATTGAGAGCAATGATGTAAAATTGTAATTTAAAATTGTATATATATATATAATGTAAGCGGTAATTGTAAATTGTAATATGTTAATTGTAATATATATATATATATATATATATATATATATATATATATATATATATATATATATATATATATATATATATATATGTATATATATATGTCAAGGAAAAACGTAAGGCACCAATTGAAATTTTTCAATGAAATTTTGCATCAGTGTTTGAAATATTACTAACAATGTTTTAACCTAAAGCTAAGCTATATGGGTTCGTTGAATTATTATACAGGTACCTGTACTTATAAAAGAAAAAATTCAGGTAGTCTTTTCTAAGGAAACTACCGTGGGTTATTAACATTGGATTACTTATGACTGTGAGCTTTGCACCATTGCAATCGACGCTTCAATGCGGAGAGTGATGTTCGGCTTGTGAGCGGCTGAAGGACCATGGAATCCCAGGTTTTTTAACTCTCGACGAACAGTCCCGCTGCTAGTACTAACGCCTGATGAACTTTGGAACTCCTGAGTGATATCAATCAACGAGGACTTGCGATTCTGTTTCACTACCTTTTTCAGAATTCTACGGCTACGTTCACTCATTTTTTTTTCTGCCTGCCACTTCGTTTTTCTGCAGTTTCCCTGCCTCGACGTTTCCACTTCACAATTGCATCACTCACAGTGGATTTTGGCTTCTGTAGAATGTCCGAAATTTCACGAACTCATTTCCCACAAAGGTAGCATCCCACTATAATGCCACGATCGAAGTCACGGAGCTCCTTTGACTTACTCACTGTCTCACAAACGCATAAATATGACCTGACAAACCACTACCGACACTTTTATAGCTTTTGGTTACGCATCAAATTACGTCTCTTGCCAGATCCACTTATTTAGGGTGGTGTCGGGATACTTTTCTCCAGATAGTGTATATACAGTGCCATAACTAGGCAGAGGAAACAGGGGCACTGCCCAGGGCTCACTTGGAAAAGGGGGAATGCTGTATTTGTTTTATTATCATCCCTAACCTAATTAATTAAGGCCAAAATGCAAATTCTTGCCCAGGGCACAGGAATTGCTAGTTACGGCACTGTGCATATATATATATATATATATATATATATATATATATATATATATATATATATATATATATATACATATATATATATATATATACATATATATATACATATATATATGTATATATATACATATATATATATATATATATATATATATACATATATATATGTATATATATACATATATATACATATACATATATATATATATATGTATATATATAGACATATATATACATATACATATATATATATATATATATATATATATACATATATACATATCTTATATATATTAAAGAGCTTGTCCGTTTGTTTGTCCGCTATAGAATCATAGACTGTTTCACCCACCGGGACCAAATGCGGCACAGTTAATGTTTTGGACCCGAGAAACTTAAATCAGGAAAAACGAAATTTGGGGCTCAATTGGTTTTTTTAAAATTAATTTTTTAATGTTTTTTGTGCCCGTTAGAGGTGCGTCTACCCCCTGTGAATTCCCCTCAACCAGCTGCGTTAAGAGGGGTGGTTTGAGGATGACGGAGGGGGGGGGAGAAAGAGGGTTGGGCTCTGGCTCCCCAGATAAACACAACTTTCCTGGCTCTGCTATGTGTTTCAGCAATGGGAAAGTACAATTGCCTACAATCCAAGAACCACCCTAGCCTTTGAGAACATTACTCACAGGTAATACATCTGATTCAAAACATTTCTTACAAAACATACAAGCTTAAGGAAAAAGGCTTCATGGGGAATCAAGCCTTTCTTTGATTAAATAAAGGGGATAACGCATCTGGCACTTTACCTCTTGGGTGAAATGGAAAAAAGTGCGTTTTTAAGGGAAAAATAAATAATAACGGCAAATGTAAATTATAAAACTTATTTCTTATTAAACAGTGGATCAAAAAAATCTAATTAAATCTAATTGAACAGTATCTAACAAATATAATTTAACAGTAAACTTATCCAATCCAAACGTGCGAATCACGCAACACGGTGTTATTAATTCTCAATAAAATCAGACGAAGGTCCGCAGGCTCAAAGTTTCTTTCTTTCTTATTGTTTGTATATCATTTCAGTAGAAACGCGCTAAGCGCATTCTGTCTGGCCAGATGAACATGAAGGACGGGAGTGCAGCCCAGTATTTTTTTGATGGAATGTATGAAATATTTTATATCTATATATCTACCCGGGCAACGCCGGGCAATAATGCTAGTATAATTACAGTATGCCCACTAAAGTCCTTTCCCACCCTCTTAACTTCGGAACGGCTGCTGCTATATTCATAAAAGTGGTGTCTAGGTATAGTAAAGCAGCTATGCGCTACTGAATGAAACCACCTACCTCGCCACCTGGTGGAAAACTGCGGAGTTAGCATTCCTATCTCGAAAACGGAACGAGATAGGGAAAAAAAAGGGATTTACAAAGTTGTAGAAAATCATCGATTTAGTTCGAAAAGATACCTTGTGGACATTAATGAGAAGACTACAACGGTTAAAACGAGCATTTGTTTTTTCGTGATTTCCTACACTGTGACGTGACAAAAAGATCTGAGAAAGAAAAAAAAACAACTAAATTTAACAATATACCTTTATTTGAGATGTTCAAACTTCTCACCGTCAGCTGCAATACACATTTGGATCCTCGTTTGAATCTCACGTTGCACACGTTGGAGCATAGAGCGTGACACGTTGGCACAAGCGTCCGTAATGCGTCGTTTAAGGTCCTGCAATGTTTGTGGAGGGGTCGCATACACCTGCTGTTTCAGGTATCCCCACAGGAAAAAGTCCAATGGAATCAGATTACGCGAACGTGGAGGCCACTCTTCGAAACTGCCATACCCAATTATTTGGTCCCCAAATTCCTTGACGAGTTGTCGCTTCACTGGAGATCTCAGCTTTGGAATACTGAGCCATGACCACGAGCATCAACATACTACAACCCCAAGAAGATGTCTCTTTTATAGCTGTCTCAGGTGAACAGGCGTGACGTTTCTTACGTATTTGCATACTGCAAAAACTTCGAACACCAAGCGCAAGTTGCGTTGAGTTGATGCGACACTATTTTACACGATCTACGTATTGTCTACTCTGTTTATAAAGACAATCAGTACAAAGATGAAAACCTCGAGGTTTGAATCGCGGTCAGTTTGATTGGGGATCAAACGCGATATACCACTGTGCACATTGCGGTGTCGTGTTTTGCCCGAAAAATAATCATTTCTCCTTTAGTTCAAGTTTCGTGACGTCACAGGGCAGGAAATCACGAAAAAACAAATGCGCGTTTTAACCGTTCTATTCTTTACATTAATGTTCACAAGGTATCTTTTCGTACTAAATCGATGATTTTCTACAACTTTGTAAATCCCCTTTTTACCCTATCTCCTTCCGTTTTCGAGATAGGAATGCTAACTCCGCGGTTTTCCACCAGGTGGCGCGGTAGGTGGTTTCATTCAGTAGCGCATGGCTACTTTACTATACCTAGACACCACTTTTATGAATATAGCAGCAGCCGTTCCGAAGTTAAGAGGGTGGGAAGGGACTTTAGTGGGCATACTGTATATATATATATATATATATATATATATATATATATATATATATATATATATGTCTATATACATATATATATGTATATGTATATATATATATATATATATATATATATATATATATATATATATATGTATATGTATATATATATATATATATATATATATATATATATATATATATATATATATATATATATATATATATATATATGTCTATATACATATATATATATGTATATGTCTATATATATATATATGTATATGTATATATATATATATATATATATATATATATATATATATATATATATATATATATGTCTATATACATATATATATGTATATGTATATATATATATATATAAACAACCTACTTAATGGCCGTCTTACAAAGGGGTTATGAAATTTCCCGTTCTAATCAGGGAATTGGAAAAATAGGCCCTTTAAGCTAAAGGTTAAATCAGTACTGCATATTTTTGAAAGAAAGTGCTCCGAAAATAGGCAGATACTTTAAATTGTCTTTTGAGGGGGAATTAACATTTACTGAGCAAGCGGACTGTAAATTAAATATTCCGCGCGGGACTGTAATGACCTCAAATCTAGACATAGTACTCAATGAAACAGCCAGAATGAACAATTAATGATTTAATCTTTATTACCTGACAGGTTATATAAAGTTGTACGGAGAGTTTATTTACATCATATCACATCAGCAATCAGCTTATGGAACGAGGAAAAGATAATTGAGAGATTAAATGTTATTCATAGCAGGTGCCGAACATGCAAAGGAAACGTACAGCCGAATCCCGTTATAACGAACTTCACGGGACCAGATATTTTGTTCGCTTTATCCGGTGGTTCGCTGTATTCGAACCGTTAAGAAAAATTACAACGTGTATTCAATAATGATGTATTAAAAAAATGATAAAATCTATTAAAAATGATCATTAATGAATTAATCATGAACCCCTTTATAATAATTCGTCGAAAACCCGTTATAGTGAACCCAGTATATAACGAACTCACGGCTATAACGAACGAAAATTTTTGGTCCCGTCGTTTTTCTATTATACGCAATTTAATAAGCATTGTGTCAGTTTAATGTAATCGATTTGAGTCGATTAATTCATTAATGATCATTGTTAATAGATTTTATCATTTTTTTCGATACATCATTATTGAATACTCATTGCAACTAATGAGTTATACATTTTGTGATTTCTAGCATTTTTCTTAATGGTTCGGATATCACGAGCCAAACCTTTGGTCCCGTGAAGTTCGTTATAACGGAGTTCGTTATAACGGGGTTCTTCTTATTAAATTGCGTACAATAGGAAAACGGCGGGACCAAAATTTTCGTTCGTTATATCCGTGAGTTCGTTATATACCGTGTTCGCTATAACGGGGTTCGACTGTATAGCATAATGAACATTTTTCTGCGAAGAGATGATATTGTTAGCATAGAGAGAGAATTTTTCTATCCGGTGGTTCTTTTGAACACAGGCTATATTTTCATTTTACGGAGGATAATCGATGGCAATTGGTGGCAAGAAATATTCTTTATAACTGAGCCAAGTATGATTCAAACTATAATTCTCTATTAAGGGAAAAAGGGACCTTAAACCTCGATTTTTTTGAAAATTTCAATATTTTATTCTTTATACAAAATGAGAATAATTATTATTATTATTTTACTGCATTAAAAACACTTAGAATGGTATAAGTGTTTTTAACCTTTTCATGGGCAAGAACCTCCAACGTTTGCACGGAGCAGATTTTTTTTAAACCAACTTTTTTTAACTCAATGAATCTTGAAAATATTTCCAGTTAAAGCTTCGCATATGTTTTTAATACTTTAAACTGATAACAGATGGCAGTACTAACCATTTTTCTGCTCATTTAACTGGAATACATTGAATGCAAGTGAAAAAAGACTAGATTTCGCGTTTGCAGTGCAAATGGCGTCCCTCATAGGGTTAATGCAGTAAATAAGTATTTTGTGGAAGTAAAATACATGGTTTTCAAAAAATTCTTCAAAAATGCTAAACATTTTCAAAATGCTCCATGTGCATTTATTTTCTCCGGGTTTCTCCGAAATTTCTGAAATGTTTGCTACAAAACTGTGAATCATTCTTTGAAACCACAAATATTTTTCAAATTTATAGACCAGGAAATATAGAAAAACTTTTTAAAATAACATTAAGTTTAAAAAAAAATATTTACGGCTTGAGATTCATAGAACAAAAAACCAGTGCGTAATTATGTTTATATACATGCTGTAAACATATGTTAAAAAAATAAGGTTTTTAAATGATATGGAATGCGCATGAAGCATTTTGAAAAAAGGCGAGAATTTTTGAAATTTTCTTTTGAAAAACGGGCATTATTCTACCAAAGAATACTCATTTTGATTCTCAGTGTCTTCAATGTAGTAAAAAAAGAATATAAATTATTCTCATTCTCTAAATAGAATTAAAAAATGAAAATTTAAAAATTCGAAGTTGAAGGTCCTTTGCCCCCTTAAGGGGATGGTAGACTTTCAAATTACCAAAAAATCGAACGAAAATTGCAATTTTTTTTGGAGTGTATTAATATTTTAAAAATGCATAAATATTGGAATAAAATGTATTTCAAATATGTAGTGAAACATAAAACGAAATCTTGGTGGCTTTAGAAAAGTAAATATTAAAGGTAAGTGAAAAAATATCTTTTAAATGACTTTTTTCTCAAAATGAGTCATTTCCAGATTTGCGAGTCTTTGAAAAGCTCCTCGCGTCATAATTTTTGACGAAATTTTATAAAATTTATAATAAAGACTCCCGTAATACATCAAAATAAAGTTTTATGTAACCATTTTAGGTTTCGACATCATTCAGATTATCAAAGTTTAACCTAGGTGTAGAAAAGTACAAAAATTTCACGAAAATTCAAAGTACGAGCATAAAAATATTTCCCTAAAAATGAACTGTTCGACGAAAGTACAAAGTAATGCAGAACGCTGTTCAAAATGTATTTAGAAGCAATATAAATGCAAAATAATTACAAGATAAAAAGAAGTTTTTATATACCACGTTTTTAAATTTTCTGTTGAATCATATAAACTTGACAATTCTCTCTTAATTGCACAAAACTTTCCTTAATTATTCTTTTTCACTTTCTTTTCTTTAATATTAATCACTTTTCAGTCGTTTCCACTATCCACAGACTTTATAAACTTTAATTTTTATAATTTTTTTTTAAACTTTTCGCACAATATTTTTGTAAACAAAATAAATTCATATATATTCTCGTGTTTTCACATGTTTTCAAAATCGTAAAACGCCGTTACGCAAAAGTGCAAGCATTGAATTCGATCAAAGCGCCACCTTGAGGATTTTTTCGGCTAAAAGTATTAAAAGAATGCATTGTCATCGTGTTTTGAGCTATCCTAAAAGTTTCAAATGTCTAGCTAGTCGGGCCCACACAAACAAACAAACACACAAACAAAAACGCGAGTTAATAAAAACATGGTAATTAGGGGGGGAAACTTAAAAATTGGATCGCAAGGAGCATTTAAAACAATAATTTAAATTTTTAAAATCTAAAACTATTAAAAAAATTATAGATTTTTATAAGGTGTTTGATATAGTTATACTTTAATGAATATATATGCAAAATTTCATATCTCTGAGGTAAAATTTTCAAAAATCGCTTTGTAATGCCCAACATCCCCTTAAAACATGGTTAACTTTTAGATATGAAGAGTATACATAACGTTTCCTTACAAGCCTTTTCAGTGAGGTTTATATTCTTTCTATTTTTTTAAGGTAACAGCGTTGCCTTCGTTTTAAGTATGATGGACTGACTAATAATTTCATTCCTTGTAGTAAAATAATCAAAAGTTTGCTGATAAACGATCTACAACCCACTGTAAGACAAACGACCATAAGAACAAACCCGTACTCAGCAATTAACTAGCAAAAATACGTGACGCGTTTTAACCCTTCAGCGGGCGCGCCAATTTTTGGAACACCAGCAGGCGCGCGTGGCACAAAGTTCAACGTCTCTTTTCAATCTTGATTATTCCTTTTGTAATAAACTTTCTTTTTTTTTCAAATTGAAAATAATAATTCTGCGTTTTATGACAAGATATAAAATGTTGATAATCTATATATATAAAACAGTTCCGTAACTGACTCATTCATTCACTGACTGACTGACATACAACGCACAGACCAAACCGCTGGACCTAAAGGGCTGACATTTTGCATGGCGATTCTTCTAATAGTGTAGGGGTGCACTAAGAAAGATTTTTCAAAAATTCTTCTTACATTTTTTAAAATTAAATTTTTAAGCTGTTTTAGTAACTTTTTTTACGTTTGCATTTAAAATAATACATTGAGGGTTATAAAATTTATATCACGAGAAAGATCCTAAAAATTCCTTCAAAATGAAATCGTTTTCGAATTTTTACCTCCATTTCCTGATTTTTGGTGAATTTTTAAAGATTCATTTTTAGAATTTAATTTATTAAATGCCGATCACGTGATTTCTTTTTCTGGTACTTTCAATAAATGTATCGTCACGTGCGTAACAACTAAATAGACAAAAAAATATTTTTTTCTCTTTCTAATGTGGCAGACGATTGGATATTATCCAAAAAATATTAAAATACAGTAAAAGATATGTTCCTTAAACTGTAGTATATGGTTTAGCTTGTTCTATTAATTTAATTTGAATATTTTCTTCTACATTATTTTGTATATAAAAATATCTGTTACGATAATTTTTATAAATATAGTTTGTTGGGTTTTTTTGTCATTATATATATATATATATATATATATACACACACACATATTTATATATATATATATATATACATATATATATATATATATATATATATATATATATCTATATATATATATATATATATTTATATATATATATATTTATTTATTTATTTATTTTTGGCATTAATTGCATACATTGACCGTTGTATTTAATTTGAATGTATTCAGCTAGTATTAAGATATATTTATAATGAAAGGCCAAAGATTGCAGATACAATAGCCTTATTTCGAAACTATCCGGTTCGTTATATCTAAGGACAAAATGGAATGGATTCCTATTATGTCCAAAATCCCAAAGAACAGTGAGATTGCCCATCTTCGTGATATGCGGGATACCATGTCATAGCTGCGCATTTGATCTACTACATAAACTCCTAATTATTTCTTATTGTAATCCAGTCTAATCGCCGGTTTACCACGGCTAAATCGCGACTAACAATGAATGGAAAGGAATACGAGGGTCGGAAAATCAGACCTGCGTTAGAAAGAGTGTATGTTAGCGTACATGTTAAAAACATGCACGTCAACAATTCTTATAATTTATATTTAAATAGCAGAGTTTAAAATGTGCAGTAAAAGCTATGTTAAAAAAGGTATACGTTAAAACCATTAAAGTTGTTTAAAATAATGTATAGACGACAAGACTTTTTAACAATAACTAAAAGTTTATTCATTTGAAAAACTAGTTAAGAATTGGATAAAAACAACAATATCAACATCTTTCTTCTTACTAATAATACTGGGGCTTTCTTTAGATCAGTTTTAAAACAAACATTATATTTTATCATACTGTGATGGACTACCACAAGAATCAATACATAACTAATACAAAACGTCTTACTCTAGACAGGCTTGATACTTCATCCCAATATTTCATCAGCTCAAGAACAAGCGTACGATAATGTGTGTATCCTTGATGCCGTGATGCGTTTTCTCGAAAGTGTTCGCCGCTTATATACACTTAACAAAAGCCGATATTCAAATATCGGGTTGATGTACATCACTTCACTTGAAAAATGCTATCGGCTGGTAACTGAAGATTTTTGTGTTTAATTATATGACGTATGGCAGTTTGCCAGACATGACGTAATCTAAACGAAACTTACGTCGTCGATTCGGTTTAGTTATTAATTGAATCGCCTTTAACTTGAATAGGCTTAAAATGGAAATGCAGAATATGACGTCAAACTTCGGAAAGGCAAGTAATTAATGAATCTTCAAACTAACTATTGGTTCATATTGCTAACAGTGTAGCTATATATATAAGCTGCTTAGAACATTCAAACCTTACTTGCAAAAACAAACCATTCAAAATTGCGAAAATGTTGCACTTTATACACCGGCGCGCCCGCTGAAGGGTTAAACTTTTACTTCCCGTGCATTTTTAATTGAATACTAGTTAAACTTCCAACTCCCGAAAACGGCGAGCAGTCAGCTGTCAGCAGTTTTAATTGACCCTAATGAATCTCCACTTTGTGCCCTGGAAGTATACGGCATACTTAAAGCTCGTTAGCGCAGCTTTCGTAGTCAGCGTGGTGTCATTAAGGCTGCTATGTACTAACCCCATTGGATTCGCTCACCTCAATGTTAACCTATGGAGAAAATGTGTCCACGGATTGCCGACTTGGATTCAAAGATTTAAAAAAAAAATTGTACTCCGTCATAGAGAAAGAAATTTTACATTTTTCGTTTTAAAAAAAAATGCAATTAATATTTTAAAATTTAAATTATTCGGGGGAAAATCTGGTATAGCGTGTTTTAAACGCTCATAAATGCCTTCGGTGGACGAAATTTATAAAATGAATCCCGTAGCGCTTTGCAGGAAAGTTCAGGCTATCTGACAATACCAATTTTATTTGATTATCGGCATTTATGTACCTGCAAATAGTTGACAAAAATATATTTTAAATAAAAAATTTGGGAGCAGCGCTTAACCCCCTATAAAGAGAGCCATTACAATCCCTCAAAATGTCAATCGTAAGGGGGGTGGAATTCTCGAACTGTCGACTGGACTCCTCCCACCACAAGAGTCTGCAAGAAGAGAAAAAGGGAAAAACGATTTTTTATCTTGGCAGGGCCGTGGCGGCCTTGTGGTACAGCGCGCTGGTTTTCGGTGCTGAGGGTCCTCAGATCGAATCCTGGCGAAGCGCCACTAAAATGCCTCCGTTTGTGTCTTCCCTTCATAGGGGGCAATGTTGGTCCGCCTATATGGCGCCCCCATAATGAAGTGGCCAGAAAAACTGCGGTGAATTATAGGCGAATGTCTTTGCGACAAGTGCCTCAGCATTAAAAAAAAAAAAATTGAATGCTGAGTATTGAATGTTTTTTTCTTAGTACATAGCAGCCTTAAGGTAGCTGTGTACTAACCCTGTTGGATTCTCTCTCCTCAAAAGAGAAATACGATTTTTTTCTTAGTACATAGCAGCCTTAAGGTAGCTGTGTACTAACCCTGTTGGATTCTCTCACCTCCAAAGAGAAATACGATTTTTTTTCTTAGTACATAGCAGGCTTAAGGCTTTCATCACCCGATATCGACGGATGCTTGGAGATGCGCAGTCTGTCGCAATAACCATGCTAAATGACGCAATAGATTAGTTTCGACTTAGTCAACAGCAAAAAGTAGAAGTCGATTCCAAGCTGTATTTCATTCCCTTGGGTGCACCTTTGCAAACAAGAAGTTTATACTTTGTTTCAGAGTAGAGAGAGGTCCATCGATCAAGCAAGGCGTAATGCATGCGCGCAGAGATTGAAACGTCAGAAGATAAAGGATCCGCTGCGAAGCTTAATTGTTATTCCCCGCATAACACACGGGAGGGTCGTTCGTTTGATGAGCCACATGGGGAGACGGAAGGTTTGACCTCCTCCAAAGACGATGAATTCCATTCAGTATCGAGGTTGTTAACTTGCATCTGATAAGACAGTGCAAGTAAACAGTAATCAGCGGGGTTAATGTTGAGTAATAACGAGGAGGTAGAACCAAAACATAAACGAGGCACTGCCGTTTGTTTAAGCTGTCGGATCACTTCCTTCAGTAGGTTCTTATCAAACTTCAAATTAAATATTGCAGGTGTTCCCAACCTTTTTATAGTACCGTACCTGTACGTTGTAAACATTATGATGACGTACCGGTAGACCAAACATTTTGAAATGGGGAATAAAATGCAATGGAAGACATTATATATATAATAGCCCTTGTCTCTGTATAACACTTCCGTGCTGTACTCATCTTTCAATTGAAGCCCTCAGTAAACAAACGGCCGGTTAGGCTTGTTTTGAGTCATTCTCAAATTTCAATTTCAGATGTGGATCAGAATTTTTTCATACCTAAAAACTAATATCTTTCCATCAAATCACGTTTGTTCAGCCTATTTTTCTATAAAACATTCAGAACTAAAAAAAATTGGATGCTTTTAGCTGTATATTTAACAGTTTTTTAAAATCTGTTTACTTTTGCGATGAATTCTGAAAGTAAACAAACTTGAATGTGAATGAATCAAGTAGCTCAAGTTTTCATATCGCGTAGTGAGCTCTAAAAAACTGGATGGCAGTCTACTACTCCAATCGCATGAAAAACTAAATAAATAAAAAATAATGAAAGGGTTTGCTTTTACAAGGTGATTAAATGCAATATTGTTAGATAATTCGGGATATTTTTTAACTTCCATATACTTTTTCCATTATGACGTCATTATTAGTATTATGACGTCAAAATGACGGGTTGGATGGCAGTCTACTACTCCAATCGCATGAAAAACTAATTAAATAAAAAATAGTGAAACGGTTTGCTTTTACAAGGTGTGGATGAAATGCAATATTGGTAGATAATTCGGGATATTGTTTAACTTTCATATACTTTTTCCATTATGACGTCATTATTAGTATTATGACGTCAAAATGACGGATTACCTTCTAGTTTATAATAAAGACAAGTAACTTGGGATATATTTTTATTGCTAAACATATACATAAAATATAATAATCACTTTAAAAATATATAATTAGTGAGAAAGTTGGGCCTGTTTATTATTAACTGAAGAAGTAATATCGGGCTCAATGTTTGTCAGTTTAAGGCGAAGATCCGATTCAATGTCCAGCAAAGTTCTATATTTGGTTTTCATCGCAGTCATTGCAGAAAATCCCTTTTCACACAAATATGTGGTCGCAAATGGCATTAAAAATTTTACTGATTGGCAAGAAACTTCTCAGACACAGTTATAATTCGCAAACACAGTTACAGACAGAGTTATAATTCGCAGGCGAGTGCCAAATTTTTATGGGGCGATCATAGATAACACATTCAGGTGTAGACGGCATCTTTTGAGATTAGGTAAATCCCATTAAGGGGTCAGGTACCTTTTAGAAGCTAAGAGATTCGATAGAGATATCCCTATGTTAAATCATCAGTAGTTATGAAAATGTTTTATTCAGGAATATGAAAATTTTACTGTGAGTTAAACAGACATTCTTCTTTATAAATATGGCTCTTAATTTTTTCTAGCTTGAAGATAAATTTTTTAATTTTTTAAAATTTCAACTATTGTTTTTTTCAATTTTATGCCATTGCGCGCAGATTTGCGTCCATATATTAATGAATATACATATTTTTTTAATTTTAAAATTAAGTTGCATACTATATCTTTAAAATGACGAACGGTGAAATCAAAATTCTTAGTTTTTCATAGAAAAATTAAAAAAATTTTTTTTTTTTAAATTTCTGAAATCTTTTTGATAAATTTTATTGTAATTCAAATTTTTATGGTAGAAATGACACAATTGTTTGTCATTTTACTGATACCTGTTTATATTGAACGTGTATAAAATTTCACGGTATTCTAGCCAACTGCTCTGGCGATATCATGCGCGCAATCACATAACGATGAAAAAAACAATGGTTAAAATTTTAAAAAGTAAAAAATTTTCTCTTCAAGCTAGAAAAAAATTGACTGCAATATTTATAAAGAAGAAATAGTGATTAACTCACAGTAAAATTTTCATATTTCTTAATAAATTATTTTAGTAACTACTGGTGATTGAAAATAGGATATTGTAGCGTACTGGAAATAGGGTATTATTTATTCCCAAGACCCCCACAAGCGCTTAGAAAACACAGCTGCGTGTTTTTCAAGGAATGTGTTGTTCGGTTCCACCAGTTCGGAAAACGTGGGGGGATTAAACACCGTTTCCCTCACAGAGGCAGCCACTAAAGCTGTCATCTGAACGTCCTGCGATGTAGAAAGGTTCGGCGTCTAAAAAGAACTGTTAGCCGATAATCTGGCGGCTCCTCCACCGCTTCTGAAAATCCAGACATTAAGGGAGACGCTGTATAAAATCCGAGCGGGATAGACGTGTTTTTGCTAGGCTCCTGTGTTTTCGGGCCGGAATGGGCCCTGGAGCGTGTATTTGTGAATCTGCAAGTAAATTAAGTGATTACATCGGAAGTGTTTAATGTTTAATTCTTTTGTTAATAAATTGCTATGTTTTGTTTTAAAAATTTGGCCTTCGTTTGTTAATTAGAACTCTGTCTTTCTTGGTATGGATCAATAGTTGTGAAATGTCTTCAAAATGCCTCAGAGAGATAATGCCTTACTACTTGTCGTGACGCCACAATATGTTTGTGGAGTCTCTTGGTCTTTAAAAGGTACCTGACCCCTTAGTATTACAACACAAACAGTGAATAAGAAATTCCAAACTAAAATATTAAAAGTATGGATTATTAGTTATTATAGTCATTTCTTTTCATTTTTTGTAATACAGATTTTTAATAGATTTTTGTTTTAAATTGTAAAATCCTTCGCGTACCGGTAGCTGCTTGTCCGCGTACCAGTACTGGTACTCGTAGCCAAGGTTGGGCAACACTGAAATATTGGAATCAGGCTTACAAAAAGGATCCAATCGCTGGTAAATTTCTTATAACATCTTAGAGCAGATTTAAAGTAAAAGAAGAATTATATTTTCGTAGTCAAAAAGCCTCAACATGTGAAATCTTGAGGTTTAACCAGAGGTATTTTTTATAGGTATCTCGTGGGTTTTTATTTGCAATATCACTATGTGAATCAAATCGGTAATTCACGCATTGATAAATTTTTCTTACTATTAAATAAATCTATATATATAAAACAGTTCCGTAACTGACTCACTGACTGACATACAACGCACAGACCAAACCACTGGACCTAGAAGGCTGACATTTTGCATGGCGATGCTTCTTATAGTGTAGGGGTGCACTAAGAAAGATTTTTGAAGAATTCTTCTTAGATTTTTTAAAATTAAATTGTTAAGCTGTTTTAGTAACTTCTTTTAAGTTTGCATTTAAAATAATCATTTGAGGGTTATAAAATTTATATCACGAGAAAGATCATAAAAAAATCCTTCAAAATGAAATCTTTTTCGAACCTTTACCTCGATTTTCTGATTTTGGGTGAATATTTAAAGATTAATTTTTAGAATTTAAGTTATTAAAAGCTGATCACGTGATTTCTTTTTCTGGTACATTAAATAAATTTATCGTCACGTGCATAACAACTTAATAGACAAAAAAAATTTTTTTTTCTTTCTAATGCGGCAGACGATTGGATATTATACAAAAAAAATAAATATCCCTTACGATTATATATATATATATATATATATTACATCAATTGTATACATTGATCATCGCATTTATTATAAATATATATATATATTTTTTTTGGCATTAATTGCATACATTGACCGTTGTATTTAATTTGAATGTACTCCGTAGCGAAGCGCGGGTTTTCAGCTAGTGTTAATATAAATAGATTAACCCTTCAGCGGGCGCGCCCGTGTACAAAGTGCAACATTTTCGTAATTTTGAATGGTTTTTTTCTACATGTAAGGTTTGAACGTTCTGAGCAGTTTCTATTGATAGCTACACCCTTTCTAATGAAGGTATGATTTTCTGACCCTCGTATTCCTTTCCATTCATTGTTAGTCGTGATTTAACCGCGGTAAACCGGTGATTCTACTGGATTGCAATACGACAAAAGCAGGAGTTGATGTACTCGATCCAATGTGCAGCTATGACACGGTATCCCGCATGTCACGGAGATGGACAATCTCGTTCTTTTTACCATGTTTTTATTAACTTGCTTTCTTGTTTGTTTGTGTGTGTGTTTGTCCCTTACAAATCTTGCAATCGATTTTTAACTAACTTCCCTTCTAGCTAGACATTTGAAACTTATAGAATAGCTCAGAATACGATGACAATGCATTATTTTAATACTTCTAGCCATCTTTATTCCATATTTTAAAATCCATTACGTAAAAATACGAGAAGCGTCTGGAGCCAAAAGTAACTGCGCTACAGGCGCCATCTATTAACGTAATAGTGAACCAAGCATATTACGTTTTCATTACAATGGGATAATTTTTATTTATACGCACATTCTAGATTCACCAGAAAATTTAAAAACATGGTATATAAAAAGTCTTTTTATCTTGTAATTATTTAGGTTTTTGGACATCAATAGGAATTAATTCTCAAGTTGTCCTCAGATCCAATAAACCGGACACTTTTGAAATAAGGCGATTGTATCTGCCTTGTTTGGTCTTTCATTATAAATATATCTCAATATTATCAACATTTTATATCTTATCATAAATCGCAGAATTTTAATTTTAAGTTTGAAAAAAAAAAGAGTTAATTACAAAAGGAATAATCAGGGTCGAAAGAGACGTTGCACTTTGTGCGTCGCGCGCCTGCTGGTGTTCCAAAAATTGGTCCGCCCTCTGAAGGGTTAATTTACAGTAGAGTACCAATTATTTGGACCCAAATGACCCCTGCTTCATAGTATCCTGTGATATTAAAAACAGGTTGCTAACATAATTACAGTATAGTCGTTGGGAATTCGTCATCTGGAATAGAAATCGACATCAATAAAGGAAAAAAACGAGAAATGACGACAAAAATTATGAACCATGGAACATATTTATTTTGAGGGAATATGAAGAGAAAATGGCTTAAGGCCTCCCAAAAATACAGAATGTTTGTCATTCTATGTGACTATGAAGACCAGTGGACGAGTCTTAAGTCCCCATGAGAACAGCGCCGTTTTCCAACTCCAACTGTCTCGCTTCATCTGTTCTGCATCCTGAAAAGCACCCTCTCTGCTGTCTGTACCGTCCGGGGAAGATGTCCCTTGCAGGAGGCTGGTGAGTTTTGCATCTGTGCGAAACTCCGCCAAATTTGGCGGAGAGCGCTCGCCAAGCGCGGAGAAAATCTGTGAACGACAATGACAAGGGAGAACGTGTCTGTGTCTAGGAAGGCGAAAAACCAGCCAAGCTGGTACTGTTGGGATATCAACCCCTCCTTTCCCGCAGATCGGAATTTCGCCGATAACGAAGGGGTGCGTTCTTAGCGCTAAAAAATAAGTTTTCGTTGAATAAAGTGCCGCAGTCAAGGGGCAGTATCCACATTTATGTGGTACAGGGGAAAAATCCCATATGAAAAAGATAGTTTTAAAGGGCGATACAAATCGTTACGACATATCCTAAAGTGGTTTAAGGACCTTGGCTGTTTAGAGTAAGCAGTCGAGAAGCTTCTATATGCAACTCAAGAGTATTTCGTCGAAAAAGCGAGAAACCACTTTGAGTTTTTAAAAAGGAAAATCGAAACGATAAT
Organism: Dolomedes plantarius; assembly: GCA_907164885.2. Taxonomy (NCBI): domain Eukaryota; kingdom Metazoa; phylum Arthropoda; class Arachnida; order Araneae; family Dolomedidae; genus Dolomedes; species Dolomedes plantarius. Next base: position 161,180,296 of record OU015499.1, read on the forward strand.
GTGTTACAGAATTATTTCCTATTCACAACGTTTATGAAGGTGATTTATTTCAGTGAGACAAACCATTCGAACTAGAATGCACCTAAAACTGAATATACTTTTTATTCTTTAAACTTGAATGTGAGTAATAAATGATGTATCATGGAATTAAGGTACCTGCCTACGTTGAAATGGCTGTCTGGGTGCAACATTTCGAAAAAACTTTATTACTCTACTTCAAAGTACAATCTCCCTCAGGGGTTTTACCTACTTTATGGTAAATACGGGTGTCAGACTCTCGTCTCCCATTCTTAAGTGGAATTGATGAACGTGAGTAATAGCGTCTTCAATGAGCCCAAAAGAAACGCAAACAGGTGTCGAACGATATACACCTTTGGAGAGGTGCGACAATAGGTAAAAGTACGCGAATCATTTAGAATGATTTGTGAAACCCATTAGCGGCGCTTTTCCCTTGGAAAAGGCGGCAGGAAAGAAAATTAATCATGGATGGTTCGAGAAAGGCTGAGAAGAAGGGATAAATTAAGACGGTGTTGCGAATGGAGGGGAGAATAGATTTGGACTGTTGAAGGGTCAACACACGTACGGAGAGACGGGGAGCTCGTTTGGACTTTGAATAATGAGCCCTGCTCTCATGAGTGTAGTAACGTTCGTAGGAACGAACGTTTGTAAATGATTTATTTAACCAAGATGTGTCACTAAACCAGATGTAATCTTTGAGTTTGACACCTCGGACCCCCAGACCAGTAAGGTCTATCGTCCATGATACACCTGAAGTCCAGTCACTACGTAGCAAGAGCCTGAATACGCAGTAGAGGGTTAATTTCACAAGTTCGGATGCATTTTCAATTGCTGTGGGGCTGAAGGCTGCCGGATATACAGTACAGATCTGCAATCCACCCAAGGCACCCCCAGCCCCCTAAACCAGATGTAAATAAGAGTTGGTGCTACAGTTATGATTACTTCTACAAGATAATGATTTGTCGGATCACGACCTTAAAGGTTAACAACGGGTGTTGCAATCCCGAGGTACCCCACCGAACTAATCTCTCCTCTCTTTCTTCTACCTTTGTCTTTCTTTTCTCCCTCGGTGTGGTTCCTCTTTGGAGGCGAGGGCTCCCCATTAGAAGCTGTTGCCGTTCTGTTGCTTCTAGCTTCTAATGGCGTGTATACTACCCACGTGTTTGCAATGCCTGGAGATCCGTAAACCTGGAAAAGGGAACACTGGCAGTTGAAGGACAGTTTTGGCATCCCAATACACTATGCTATGGCCCATGCTTCACGTAAACGGGAGGTACTTACTGGTTCCTGTTGAACTTGATTAAAAGCCATAGAAAAGATATGGTAAATATATATAGCAGAATGTAGCAGTGGGCTGAAGCAGGAATAAAAAAGGAAGCAGTCGTTTAAAAACAGGAAACGTAGGTTTATTTTTCGCCACAAAGTAAACTCGAGCTAACATTTAGCGTTGGCGATAGCATTCGGTCTAACACAATGCTCCGACTGACCTCGGCGAGAGCTAAGTAAAGCCAGCACGTTATATACATCCAAACCACGTGGGTATCTGGCTGATTTGCATATTCAGGAAAATTTACGCCAAATAAACATCAAAATAATTGTCACGAAAAGTAATGCTTCACTTATAATAAATTACAAAAATTACTACACATACAATAACAAATATTATACAAAAACATATAAACACCGGAAAAAGAAATGTTAAATTAAAACATCGCAACCAGCGTTCAGGAATGACGTCCGAACATCGCGACTTGCGATCGCAAAGAAACAGTTTCATCGCGTCATTCCCGAAGCATTCACGTCACTCGCTGTACGGGAAAAACATAAACGGTTAACTTCCAAATTGGGAAGACAGAGTGTGGGGAGTAACCCAACAGTATCAATCGGTTGGTCGCTTACTTGGACTCATCGGCTTGGAACCAAGCAATCGTTCTGTCTACTGGGCATCTCGCTAAGGTTGGAGTTTGCTTCAGGGTGGTTCCGTGCGCGTATAGACCCGGCTAGCATTGGTGCAGGATTCTTTATCCCCTTATTGGGCTCGATGGTGGATGGTGCGGACAGGGTGTCTGAATTTTATCTCCTTTTTTTATGGAAGCTAAATCAAGCTTTCCCTCCACGATGAGGGAAAATTCATAGCAACAAATTGACAAGCGCTTCTAAGCCAAATATTTTGTAAGTAAACGTGTCGACGGTTCTTTTGCTGAAGTATCCATTTCTAATACATAAGACGTTATGTAGTATTTGTTCTCTCTTCGTCGGAAAACGCGACATTTAAAAACGTGTCATGAACGGATGGTTTAAAATAAAAATAAAATAATATGCAGATTTTTCAACTTTGAAGGCAGAACTCGAATCACGAAGCTCTCGCGTCACAGCCAATGGGGTTTGTACAAGTAAATACAACAAGTATTTAAGATGTACGTATTTTTTCAGCGAGTTGGGGTTTTAAGCAGTAACTATTCTGCGAGTGAGTTGGGACTTTCAGCCATAGTGTTAGTAGCTGTTTTCGCAGCAAGTTTGATATTTAGATGTGTTTGCGACGAATTGTCGAACCATTAGGCTTGTATCCCTCCTTTCTTCCTATAACAATCCCAAGCTTTACCATTCAGTTTAAGTAGTTTTTTCAAAATTTAAGTAGGTTAATTTTCGCCCGTTCATGACACGCTTATCTGTATTCTTTTTTTTTTGTTTAATGGTTAAGTTTTTGTAAATATTTTTCTTCCAAGCTATTGGGTCAAATCGATCCCCTTTTTTACTATGTTTTTATGTAAAATAAGAAAAATAAAGGCATTTTAGTTAGCCTCATCAAGTCTACTTTCTTGTGAAAGGTTTTTTTATTTCAGAAAATTAGGTATGGGGCAAATTATGCGGTTTAATCCACCCAACACATTATTGTCAATTACCGGGATAATGAAATCGGTAAAAAAGAAAAACTTCGTTCTGGGGACCTTCTCGTTGAGGTGTACCAGCCGACATGCAGAACAGCTTTCAAAAACCACCACCTTCTGTCAGTACCCTGTTACTGTTTCTGGCCCATGGATATTTCAACTGTTCCCGAGGTGTTGCATCGGACCTCAAATTTCTGTATACGCCAGAGAACCTGCGCGACCAGCATGTGTTTGCGGTACGTTGCAAAACTATTCGCATCGTGAGTTGAAAACAAGGACCACGATAACGGAAAGAAAATTAAAAATAAACTTTAGCAGTGGTTCGAAGGCTACATTTATGCTCTTTCCGAAGAGAAATATGCATGCTCCGTTATCCAAAAACGATGTGAGAGTCATGGTTTTGCGATATCTAAAGCGTCGATAGGTAATATCGTCAACAAGAAAGGAAAAAAAACGTCAAATTGGAGCCTCGAGTGGGACAAAAATTCCAAACAAGTATCCAAGGAAAAAACGGACATCTTCGACTATTGCAAAGGTACGTTGTTTAATGTTAAAAGAAAATCCCCATAGTCAAAGGACAGTTGCAAAATCATTAAAATGCTCGGTGTCCACTGTAAACAAAATGATAAACGTTGATTCAAATCTTAAGAAAGCGAAGAAACGCAATGTGCATCGTCTTCTTCCAAATCGTATCGCTGAACGCAGGACACGCTGCAGAATTCTGTATGAGAAACACTTATCCAAAGAAAAATGGAAAACAATTGTCACAATAGATGAATCATGGGTGTATTTAAATGATTGCAACAAAAAAAGAGCCATTTATTATCATAAAAGGGGAGAAAAAAATTTAAGTACATGGTTCAAAGAATCGAAAGAAAGTTTTTCTAAGGGATTCATGATTGTTGCTGGTTTTTCTTATAATGGCAAGTTAAAAATAAAGAGAGTGGAAAAAAATGTCAAGATTAACTCCAAATACTATCGGGAACATATTTTATCGGCAATTTTTCTGAATGAAATACCATCGCTTTACCCACAGTGCCATCAATCTGTGAGACTCCATCGGGACAAAGCTAGCAGTCACACATCAAAATCCACTGTAAATTTCCTAAAAGAAATGGAACAAAAAACTGGTATCAAGGCCATACCCTTCACTGATATCCCTACTAAATCTCCCGATGTATCACCTATGAATTTTTGTGCTTTCGGACTTTTAAAATCTGCATTATCCAAACGTCGTCCCAAAACCCTTACAGGACTCTGGAAAGCTGTTCAGGAGGAATGGGATAGAATACCTCTTCTGACACTTCAAAAGGCATCATTATCCTGGAAATTGCGGTGTCGAAAGATAGTTCAGAATAAGGGATGTCAAATAGAACATTTAAAAAACATGAATTTTATGTAATTTAGTTTAGTTAGAACTCTGTCTTTCTTTGGTATGGATAAAAAGTTTTGGAATTAATTCAAAATGCCTCAGAGAGATAATGCCTTACTACTTGTCGTGACGCCACAATATATATATATATATACAAATCATGTGTAAAAATAATAATAGCCTATTTTCTAAAGTTATAAAAACAAAAGATAGATGACATAATGGAAGAAAAATTCAATGAATAAGAACTGACCAAGTAGATGGAATTCAAGGGAAGTTGACTTGATTAAAATGATAACATTGTTGTCGTTGTTGTGTCCGACCCCCTTGGAGTCGGAAAGCCTACACCAAGTCCAAAGGACCTAGGTCCTCAAATCCTAGGTCCTTGGCGAAGGGCAGTAAGCAGGTTCACTTCAAGGCGAGGTACCACTAGGGCTGAAATCTGACTTGAGCTCGAAGTCCCGTCATTTTGAACCGATTCAAGTGGCGAGACCGGAAACCTCGACCCCGCACCTCCAGAGGTCAATTTGAGAACTTGGAGGACATTGTAGCCACGACCTATTTTACGTGCCCCGGCCAACCATTAGTGAACACGGTGGAGGATTTGCAGCGACGAGCATCGAACCGGTGACGTTCAGATCACTGGCCGGCTGCTCCTGCCGACTGAGCCACCGCACCCTAAAAATGATAACATTAAAATATTAATGATAACATTAATGATAACATTAAAATGATATATATATACATTTTACTATATATATATATATATATATATATATATATATATATTTATATATATATATATATATACATATATATATACATATATACATACATACATACATATATATATATATATATATATATATATATATATATATATATATATATATATATATAATACATATATATATACATATATACATACATACATACATATATATATATATATATATATATATATATATATATATATATATATATAATACATATATATATACATATATACATACATACATACATATATATATATATATATATATATATATATATATATATATATATATATATATATATATATATATATAATACATATATATATACATATATACATACATACATATATATATTTTAATATAAATATATATATATATATATATGTATATATATACATATATACATCTATACATATATATATTTTAATAAATATATATATATATATATATATATATATATATATATATATATATATATATATACTAGCTGAAAACCCGCACTTCGCTACGGAGTACATTCAAAGTAAAAACATCGGTGAATGTATGCACTTAATGCCAATATATATATATATAATAAATACGACGATCAATGTATATAATTGATCTAAAATATATATATATATTTATAAAAAAATCGTAAGGGATATTTTTATAGACAAAATAATGTAGAAGAAGATATTCAAATTAAATCTAATATAAAGAATACTAAAGAATATAGTACAGTTAATATAGTACAGTTTCTAGAACATTTCTTTTACCGCATTTTAATATTTTTTTGGATAATGTCCAATCGTCTGCCGCATTAGCAAGAAAAAAAAATTATTTTTTGTCTATTTAGTTTTTATGCACGTGACGATAAATTTATTTAAAGTACCAGAAAAAGAAGTCACGTGATCAGCATTTAATAAATTAAATTCTAAAAATGAATCTTTAAAAATTCACCAAAAATCAGGAAATGAAGGTAAAGATTCGAAAAAGATTTCATTTTAAAGGAATTTTTATGATCTTTCTCGTGATATAAATTTTATAACCCTCAAATTATTATTTTAAATGCAAACTTAAAAAAAGTAAAAAAAACAGCTTAAAAATTTAATTTAAAAAAATCTAAGAAGAATTTTTCAAAAATCTCTCTTAGTGCACCCCTACACTATAAGAAGAATCGCCATGCAAAATTTCAGCCCTTTAGGTCCAGCGGTTTGGTCTGTGCGTTGTATGTCAGTCAGTCAGTGAATGAATGAATGAATGAATGAATGAATGAGTCAGTTACGGAACTGTTTTATATATATAGATATATATATGTATATATATATATATATATATACATATATATATATATATATATATATATATATATATACATATATATATATATATATATATATATATATACATATATATATATATATATATACATATATATATATATATATATATATATATATATATATATATATATATATATATATATATATATATATACATATATATATATATATATATATATATATATATACATATGTAATATATATATATATATATACAATATATATATATATATACATATATATATATATATATATATATATATACATATATATATATACATATATACATACATACATATATATATACATATATATATACATATATACATATATATATACATACATATATACATATATATATATACATATATATATACATATCATTAAATAATGTTATCATTATTTTGTTTATATACCAAGCATATGGAATACAAGGGAAGCTGACTTGATTAAAATCACAACATTAAACAGACTATTAAAGCAATCAATAGTATACGATACTTTTGTTTAAATTTCCACGTATTTACTGCCTTGTTGGCAATTAGTTGGTGTGGATATTTAAAACAGAAAAAAATGTATGATTAATGATCTATATTAGCAGTTTTAAATTTTTGTCTGCAAAGTTTGCGACATTTTCAGTTTTATAAAAAAAAAAAAAATTAACATTCCAGTTAATAACGGTTTTGAAAGAATCTCTTTGCTTCTTCATAAACTAATCACAGATACGTAAATGGAAAATGTGTAAAATGTCGTCTTCTTGTCATTTACCTTCAACTTTTTGTTTTCAATTAATTTATATTAATTGAATAGTCCGGATGAATAAGTGGTAAAGTTTGCGAAGGTTTTTCTAAATTCTACTGTTTTATTCACTCATGGCTGGCAAATGACAGAAGACATACCACATGTACACCCCCATCAAACGCATAATCACTGCAAGGCTCTAATCCATTTACATTAGCCTCGATTCTCCGCGAACGTTATGGATACAAGACTATGCGTTTGATTTTAATTTTGGCACCGCGATACAAGGTCAATCAATATACTGGAGTTGCGAGATCATGCAGATGATTTAGAGCGAGACAGTTATTTGATATTTCGCAAGGACTTCATTTTACTTCATAGATCTAACAACGCCTTTACAAATCGATCATTTTTTCAACATACCGAATTCCAAAACAGAATACAGAGATCAGAAAATTGCAAAGATATATATATTATTTAAGTGAACAATTTTTAAAAATTTTTATGCAAAATATTCAGTATGCTATAAGTATGCTAGCAAATTTTAACATTCTTTTTCAAACTACAAAGGATGGAACTGTAACCTTTTACTTAAGGGGTGGGATAGAAGGTATGTGTGTGTTTATGTATGTAAGTATATATATATATATATATATATATATATATATATATATATATATATATACGTTCATATATATATATACATATATATATATACATGCACACACATATATATATATATGTGTGTGTGTATGTATGTAAGTATATATATATACGTTCACTAGCTGAAAACCAGTGCTTCTCTACGGAGTACATTCAAATAAAATACAACGGTCAACGTATGCAATTTATGCCAAAAAATAAATATATATATTTATAATAAATGCGATGATCAATGTATACAATTGATGTAAAATATATATCTATCTATATATATATATATATATATATATATAAAAATCGTAAGGGTTATGCATCTTTTATGGATAATATCCAATCCTCTGCTGCATTAAAAAGAGAAAAAAATATTTTTTTGTCTATTTAGTTGTTACGCACGGGACGATAAATTTATTGAAAGTACCAGAAAAAGAAATCACGTGATCAGCATTTAATAAATTAAATTCTAAAAATGAATCTTTAAAAATTCACCAAAAATCAGGAAATGGAGGTAAAAATTCGAAAAAAATTTCATTTTGAAGGAATTTTTAGGATCTTTCTCGTGATATAAATTTTATAACCCTCAATGTATTATTTTAAATGCAAACGTAAAAAAAGTTTAAAAAACAGCTTAAAAGTTTAATTTAAAAAAATCTAAGAAGAATTTTTAAAAAATATTTCTTAGTGCACCCCTACACTGTTAGAAGAATCGCCATGCAAAATTTCAGCCCTTTAGGTCTAGCGGTTTGGTCTGTGCGTTGTATGTCAGTCAGTCAGTCCGTGCATGAATGAGTCAGTTACGGAGCTGTTTTATATATATAGATATATATAAAACAGTATATATACATGCACACATATATATGTATATATATATGTGTGTGTGTGTGTGTGTGTATGTATGTAAGTATATATATATACGTTCATATATATATACAGTCGAACCTCCATATGTCGAAGTACCAAATTGCCGGAAAAAAATTCGATATATAGAAATTTCGACATATAGAATTGATCTTAGTTTTCTCATAATTCTCCTTAAACATTAAAATTAAAGCTAATTTTCGTACACGAAAGTCCATTTCCAATTTATATGCGAATCGCATGAAATGAAAGTTAATAACTAAAAAATGAATTAATATGAAGAATTTATTGTGCACTATATACCTTTAAAAAACAATAATCCAGACAGTGGTTTACAGTGATCACAGTTACATTCTTTTAAAAATAAACTTCGAATATCTTGCTGAACAGCCAGTTTTGCGGAAAGTTCATCAAAGAAATGCTCGCAATTTATCCAATCCGTTAAAAACTTCATCAGGAACATTTTCCGCGAAATGAAGTCTACGACGTATTGTTTCAAACGCCAAAAATTGGGAGATTTTATTCTAAAGTGGAACAAAATCTCCCAATATGTTGTGACAAAAAAATTCGATATATAGAGATTTTTTCGATATATAGAAACAGTTTTTCTATGTAATGAACATGGAGATTTGCTAAGAGTTCGATATATAGAAAATTTCGATATGGGGAAGTTCGATATATGGAGGTTCGACAGTATATATATATATATATATATATATATATATATATATATATATATATATATATATGTATATACAGTGGGTGATCGGTTTGCGAACATAAGCCGTTCCAAGACTATGTTCGTTAACCGATCATCGATTTACCATAGATTTTTATGGGACTTCGATAAATTCGTTCTGGAGGCCCTAAAAACTAAATTAAAAGATATATTTATAATTTATTAGTAAGTTTATTTTTTGCCAAAATAATACAGTCTTGCACATTAATCAATCTTTTTCTTTTCAATGGGTCGTTAAAGAACATGTCCAATGTCAATTGCTTTTCTCTCTTCGTATGACGTAGCGACCAGCGCCCCCACCGTTTTTAGAGTTCGACTAGATAGAACTTCGCCATGAAAGCATGGCTCTTAGATTAGTGGCAATTTGTAGACCCCCTTTAAGGGTTGTACATACATGTAAAATAAATGTTTATAACTAAAATTGTATCGTTTGTAGACCTTTTGATTACAATTATTATATAAAGTCACTGAATCAACCCTTGGTTGATCTTGGACTACTAGAAACTTCTTTCGACCTTTTGTCATAGAGGTGTTCGGTAGAATTCATTTTAGTTCGTTGTCCGAACACAAAAATCTTTCGTGAAGGTGTTCGTTAACCGAATTGTTCGTAGTCCGAACTGTTCGTTGACCGATCACCCACTGTATATACATATATATATATATATATGTGTGTGTGTGTGTGTGTGTGTATGAATGTAAGTATATATATATATATATATATATACAGTGTGTAACAAAATTATAAGACCACTGTGGATTTTGTGATTTTTACTATAAATCGTATAATTTTTTAAAAATTAAATTAGGTTGATGTTAATAAATGAAATATAAAATATATGTATATTATTTTATAGAGATATTTAAATATACTAATTATTTTATCAACAATTTCAGATTTTTCCAATCAAATATCTGTAACAAAATTATAAGACCTCTAGTTAAAACAAATTTTTTTAATAAAACTAATATGATGTTGATCCACCATTTTTCTGAATAACTTCAAATACTCGATTTTTCATTGAATTAATTAGGTTTTCGAGCAAATATTTGGGAATTTTGTCCCATTCATCCATGATAGCTAGTTCCAATTCATACACAGAATCATACTGACGGTTATTTGCATACACTTGACGATCCAAATGGCCCCAGAAGTTTTCGGTGAGATTCAGGTCTGGACTAAGGCTTGGCCAGTTTAAAACCTCGATTTTTTCTTTTTGAAACCAGATTTTAGTTGATTTAGACACATGGCATGGCGCATTATCTTGCTGAAATTTCCAGTTTGTTCCTCCTAAAAATGGGCCAAAAGGTATAAGGTGTTGGTAAAGCAGTTGTTGATAACATATGGAGTCCATTTTTCGAAGAACTCGCTGTAGATCACATTTCCCATCATATGCAAAAGCTCCCCACACCATCACAGAGCCACCACCCATCTGTCTACTGAAGAAAACCCGAGGATCCGTTCGCAAATCATGCCAGTAGGAAATATTACCGTCCGGGTCACCCAAATTAAATTTTTTGTCGCTGGAAAAAATAATATTTTTCCAAGCAGCAACCCAGGTCATGACTTCCTTTGCCCACTTCAGCCTTCCTTCTTTATGATGCTTTAACAGTCTTGGTTTTCTTTTTAATTTCCGAAGAGCAACATTTGAATTTGATCTTAAAGTGCGCCAGACTGTCATATGTGAAATAGTTTTACTTGTCTGCTGTGTTATTTTACGAGTAGACAAGTTCTGTTTCGTTGCAAGCTTGAAAATTCGACTATTATTGCGAGCTGATAATTTACTCTTTCTGCCAGATCTTTTATATTTTAATAAAAATCTCTTTTACTTAAAACGTTATGAATAGAAGTTTTAGAACGTTTAAGTATCTTACTTATTTCACGTTCCAATTTTCCAGAGCCTTTATAAAACCAAATTTTTCGAACTTCTAGTTCAGACAATTCTCTTCCACGCGGCATTGTCAATTTCCTCATAAAAACAAACAAATTAAATTCTATTTTCTTTTACAATATTATCGTTTGGACTTTTTTGTGATGTAAAGTTAGGGCCTGTTCACATAGGAGTCCGTTGCGTTGCGTTAAGGAAAAGATGACGTTGAGACGAAATTAAATAAATCATAGGCGTTAAAAATTTCATTGATAATCGTTTGGAGGCATATGATTGGTTTATTTTCGTCTCAACGTCATCTTTTCCTTAACGCAACGCAACGGACTCCTATGTGAACAGGCCCTTACAGTTTATCTACGATTTTGAAAGAAAAAATAACATAGTTTTAAAAACGCAAACGATTTTAAATAAAAAAAAATAAGTGGTCTTATATTTATGTTACACCGAGATTTCAAAAAATCGTTTACTGTGTGAAATTAACTCAATTTTTTTCCCTTTAAGCAATTTATTTTAGAAAATATAACTTTTTTCATATGCTTCAAATTTTAAAATTATTCATTTTATGCAGTTTAATATTAAAATGAGTGATATTTTGGGTGGTCTTATAATTTTGTTACACACTGTATATATATATATATATATATAAAGGCCCCGTAAGCTAAAGGTTATTAGTGGCAACTAGGTATGTACAAATTATACAGAAGAGATGAGGTACAGGGTTGAAACTTTTATAGCCCTTGAAAGGAATAACCAGTATTGTTTAGCAGCCGTTGCTAATGTCCTGGAAGGTGCAGGATGTCGATGGTAGCACCCGATCTGTTGATCCTCAGAATGGAGCGGTCTACAACCTGCAGAATCTCTGGTGGAATCCGCGGAGTGGTTCCTTCATTTTGGGGATGAGATCAAAGTAAAAAGAGACGTAAGTCCGGGGAATAAGGGGGATGTTAGAGCACTTCCCAGCCCCAGAGCGCAAACACATCGTCCACAGTGTGCGCACAGGCATTTTCCTTCCATCAGTACGACGCAACAAAATATTTCGTACGGTAGACCGGTCACTAAAACACGGCTGTGTTCATCCTGTCACTATGCAGGCGTGTGATGTTTGTGGGGGGAGAGCATTCGCTCTGAGGTAAGGCAAGGTATGTGACGTACGTGTGGCACAAGCTGCTTTCACGGATCCAGCCGCGTGGGGCTCTACAATAGTTTTGCCACTATAAAAATTCCATCCCTCGTACTAAACATACACCTTAAAATCCACTCTAAAAATGAAATTAGTAACAGTCCGTCGTCAAGCGCTAGGTGTGATTATCCAACTGTGGTGTACTATCGAAAATGCCATAGCGACAATACTTAAAGACGATCTGATCTAATGATCCTTTACCCAATGAAGAACTGTGATTTTGAGTCCGAAACCAGTTGTCAATTTGAATATAATTTTATATATATATACAGTAGAATCTCGATCGATCGTTTTCGGATCCATCGTTTTTCCGTATGTGTCGTTCATTTTATCCAGTCCCAACGATCATATTGCTTTGTTATGTTTCCGCATCTATCGTTTTCTCGCATTTATCGTTCATTTCAATCGGTCCCTTGAAAAAAGATAGATCGAGATTCCACTGTATATATATATATATATATATAAACGTAAGGGATATTTATTTTTTTTTTATAATATCCAATCGTCTGCCGCATTAGAAAGAAAAAAATATGTTTTTTGTCTATTTAGTTGTTACGCACGTGACAATAAATTTATTTAAAGTACCAGAAAAAGAAATCACGCGATCGGCATTTAATAAATTAAATTCTAAAAATGAATCTTTAAAAATTCACCAAAAATCAGAAAATCGAGGTAAAGATTCGAAAAATATTTCATTTTGAAGGAATTTTTAAGATCTTTCTCGCGATATAAATTTTATAACCCTCAAATTATTATTTTAAATGCAAACTTAAAAAAAAGTTACAAAAACAGCTTAAAAATTTAATTTAAAAAAATATAAGAAGAATTTTTCAAAAAATCTTTCTGAGTGCAGCCCTACACCATAAGAAGAATCGCCATGCAAAGTTTCAGCCCTTTAGGTCCAGCGGTTTGGTCTGTGAGTTGTATGTCAGTGAGTCAGTCAGTGAGTCAGTCAGTTACGGAACTGTATATATATAGATAATGTGTATATAGATAACTGTATATATAGATAACTGTATATATATAGATAATCTGTATATATATAGATAATGTGTGTTAAGAAGCAGTAGGTATTGGCTCAGTTTATTCAACAAGTTTCATATAAGTAATATGAAGTAAATAATATACGGCATTCATTGGGTAGGATCATGACATGGTTTGGGGGTGCAGAGATTGGCAGACAGGCTCGAAATCCAAAATTTTTAGGGTTTTATTTCCTAACGAGAAACTATTAATATAAAATAGAAACAAAAATTTAATTGCACGGCACAGTTGTTATCTTTATCAATTAAACGACATTACAGGGTTTAAAACTGCGATCCATTCAAAACATGCGTTTATTAATAATTGCAGATAAACGATGCCATTGTCTTACGGCTCAAATTAGACGTCTCATGTATAATTCAGATACCCCAGTGAAAGGCAATAATTATTCCTGGTATCTTTAACATTTAGATCATTTTCAGTTAACACACTTTCATTTCATTGCTCTCATTTTTTTTATCTCCCTCTCTGCTTCCACGACATCCGTAAACAGTATGATTTAAAAAAAAGAGATTGAGGACACCTTAAAAGTGACTTCTGAGGCCCTATTCAGGGTCAACCAGGATGTGGCACTTTGCTGTCCAGCTCTCAATTTCGTTGGACGAGAGCGGGGAGAAAGCTACTACGCAAGACGAGTTTCCAATCTTAATGATCCAGGATGTCAGGAAGAGCTATTAATTGGCTTTTATGGGTCCATAATCCGTTGCTTAAAATAATCCAAGACACACACACGAAAAAAAAATAAATAA
>OU015499.1:161195031-161202531 GCA_907164885.2 Dolomedes plantarius
CGCAGAATTTTAATTTTAAGTTTGAAAAAAAAAAGAGTTAATTACAAAAGAAATAATCAGGGTCGAAAGAGACGTTGCACTTTGTGCGTCGCGCGCCTGCTGGTGTTCCAAAAATTGGTCCGCCCTCTGAAGGGTTAATTTACAGTAGAGTACCAATTATTTGGACCCAAATGACCCCTGCTTCATAGTATCCTGTGATATTAAAAACAGGTTGCTAACATAATTACAGTATAGTCGTTTGGAATTCGTCATCTGGAATAGAAATCGACATCAATAAAGGAAAAAAACGAGGAATGACGACAAAAAATTATGAACCATGGAACATATTTATTTTGAGGGAATATGAAGAGAAAATGGCTTAAGGCCTCCCAAAAATACAGAATGTTTGTCATTCTATGTGACTATGAAGACCAGTGGACGAGTCTTAAGTCCCCATGAGAACAGCGCCATTTTCCAAGTCCAACTGTCTCGCTTCATCTGTTCTGCATCCTGAAAAGCACCCTCTCTGCTGTCTGTACCGTCCGGGGAAGATGTCCCTTGCAGGAGGCTGATGAGTTTTGCATCTGTGCGAAACTCCGCCAAATTTGGCGAAGAGCGCTCGCCAAGCGCGGAGAAAATCTGTGAACGACAATGACAAGGGAGAACGTGTCTGTGTCTAGGAAGGCGAAAAACCAGCCAAGCTGGTACTGTTGGGATATCAACCCCTCCTTTCCCGCAGATCGGAATTTAGCCGATAACGAAGGGGTGCGTTCTTAGCGCTAAAAAATAAGTTTTCGTTGAATAAAGTGCCGCAGTCAAGGGGCAGTATCCACATTTATGTGGTACGCGCAGCTCTTAGGGGAAAAATCCCATATGAAAAAGATAGTTTTAAAGGGCGATACAAATCGTTACGACATATCCTAATGTGGTTTAAGGACCTTGGCTGTTTAGAGTAAGCAGTCGAGAAGCTTCTATATGCAACTCAAGAGTATTTCGTCGAAAAAGCGAGAAACCACTTTGAGTTTTTTAAAAGGAAAATCGAAACGATAATGTGTTACAGAATTATTTCCTATTCACAACGTTTATGAAGGTGATTTATTTCAGTGAGACAAACCATTCGAACTAGAATGCACCTAAAACTGAATATACTTTTTATTCTTTAAACTTGAATGAGAGTAATAAATGATGTATCATGGAATTAAGGTACCTGCCTACGTTGAAATGGCTGTCTGGGTGCAACATTTCGAAAAAACTTTATTACTCTACTTCAAAGTACAATCTCCCTCAGGGGTTTTACCTACTTTATGGTAAATACGGGTGTCAGACTCTCGTCTCCCATTCTTAAGTGGAATTGATGAACGTGAGTAAAAGCGTCTTCAATGAGCCCAAAAGAAACGCAAACAGGTGTCGAACGATATACACCTTTGGAGAGGTGCGACAATAGGTAAAAGTACGCGAATCATTTAGAATGATTTGTGAAACCCATTAGCGGCGCTTTTCCCTTGGAAAAGGCGGCAGGAAAGAAAATTAATCATGGATGGTTCGAGAAAGGCTGAGAAGAAGGGATAAATTAAGACGGTGTTGCGAATGGAGGGGAGAATAGATTTGGACTGTTGAAAGGTCAACACGCGTACGGAGAGACGGGGAGCTCGTTTGGACTTTGAATAATGAGCCCTGCTCTCATGAGTGTAGTAACGTTCGTAGGAACGAACGTTTGTAAATGATTTATTTAACCAAGACTTTAATGTGTCACTAAACCAGATGTAATCTTTGAGTTTGACACCTCGGACCCCCAGACCAGTAAGGTCTATCGTCCATGATAGACCAGAAGTCCAGTCACTACGTAGCAAGAGCCTGAATACGCAGTAGAGGGTTAATTTCACAAGTTCGGATGCATTTTCAATTGCTGTGGGGCTGAAGGCTGCCGGATATACAGTACAGATCTGCAATCCACCCAAGGCACCCCCAGCCCCCTAAACCAGATGTAAATAAGAGTTGGTGCTACAGTTATGATTACTTCTACAAGATAATGATTTGTCGGATCACGACCTTAAAGGTTAACAACGGGTGTTGCAATCCCGAGGTACCCCAGAGAACTAATCTCTCCTCTCTTCCTTCTACCTTTGTCTTTCTTTTATCCCTCGGTGTGGTTCCTCTTTGGAGGTGAGGGCTCCCCATTAGAAGCTGTTGCCTTTCTGTTGCTTCTAGCTTCTAATGGCGTGTATACTACCCACGTGTTTGCAATGCCTGGAGATCCGTAAACCTGGAAAAGGGAACACTGGCAGTTGAAGGACAGTTTTGGCATCCCAATACACTATGCTATGGCCCATGCTTCACGTAAACGGGAGGTACTTACTGGTTCCTGTTGAACTTGATTAAAAGCCATAGAAAAGATATGGTAAATATATATAGCAGAATGTAGCAGTGGGCTGAAGCAGGAATAAAAAAGGAAGCAGTCGTTTAAAAACAGGAAACGTAGGTTTATTTTTCGCCACACAGTAAACTCGAGCTCACATTTAGCGTTGGCGATAGCATTCGGTCTAACACAATGCTCCGACTGACCTCGGCGAGAGCTAAGTAAAGCCAGCACGTTATATACATCCAAACCACGTGGGTATCTGGCTGATTTGCATATTCAGGAAAATTTACGCCAAATAAACATCAAAATAATTGTCACGAAAAGTAGTGCTTCACTTATAATAAATTACAAAAATTACTACACATACAATAACAAATATTATACAAAAACATATAAACACCGGAAAAAGAAATGTTAAATTAAAACATCGCAACCAGCGTTCAGGAATGGCGTCCGAACATCGCGATTTGCGATCGCAAAGAAACAGTTTCATCGCGTCGTTCCCGAAGCATTCACGTCACTCGCTGTACGGGAAAAACATAAACGGTTAACTTCCAAATTGGGAAGACAGAGTGTGGGGAGTAACCCAACAGTATCAATCGGTTGGTCGCTTACTTGGACTCATCGGCTTGCAACCAAGCAATCGTTCTGTCTACTGGGCATCTCGCTAAGGTTGGAGTTTGCTTCAGGGTCGTCCCGTGCGCGTATAGACCCGGCTAGCATTGGTGCAGGATTCTTTATCCCCTTATTGGGCTCGATGGTGGATGGTGCGGACAGGGTGTCTGAATTTTATCTCCTTCTTTTTTTTATGGAAGCTAAATCAAGTTTTCCCTCCACGATGAGGGAAAATTCATAGCAACAAATTGACAAGCGCTTCTAAGCCAAATATTTTGTAAGTAAACGTGTCGACGGTTCTTTTGCTGAAGTATCCATTTCTAATACATAAGACGTTATGTAGTATTTGTTCTCTCTTCGTCGGAAAACGCGACATTTAAAAACGTGTCATGAACGGATGGTTTAAAATAAAAATAAAATAATATGCAGATTTTTCAACTTTGAAGGCAGAACTCGAATCACGAAGCTCTCGCGTCACAGCCAATGGGGTTTGTACAAGTAAATACAACAAGTATTTAAGATGTACGTATTTTTTCAGCGAGTTGGGGTTTTAAGCAGTAACTATTCTGCGAGTGAGTTGGGACTTTCAGCCATAGTGTTAGTAGCTGTTTTCGCAGCAAGTTTGATATTTAGATGTGTTTGCGACGAATTGTCGAACCATTAGGCTTGTATCCCTCCTTTCTTCCTATAACTATCCCAAGCTTTACCATTCAGTTTAAGTAGTTTTTTCAAAATTTAAGTAGGTTAATTTTCGCACGTTCATGACACGCTTATCTGTATTCTCTTTTTTTGTTTAATGGTTAAGTTTTTGTAAATATTTTTCTTCCAAGCTATTGGGTCAAATCGATCCCCTTTTTTAAAACCCCTTTTTTTATGTAAAATAAGAAAAATAAAGGCATTTTAGTTAGCCTCATCAAGTCTACTTTCTTGTGAAAGGTTTTTTTATTTCAGAAAATTAGGTATGGGGCAAATTATGCGGTTTAATCCACCCAACACATTATTGTCAATTACCGGAATAATGAAATCGGTAAAAAAGAAAAACTTCGTTCTGGGGACCTTCTCGTTGAGGTGTACCAGCCGACATGCTGGACAGCTTTCAAAAACCACCACCTTCTGTCAGTACCCTGTTACTGTTTCTGGCACATGGATATTTCAACTGTTCCCGAGGTGTTGCATCGGACCTCAAATTTCTGTATACGCCAGAGAACCTGCGCGACCAGCATGTGTTTGCGGTACGTTGCAAAACTATTCGCATCGTGAGTTGAAAACAAGGACCACGATAACGGAACGAAAATTAAAAATAAACTTTATTAGTTGGCCTTTAGCAGTTGGAGTTAAGTTAGCATAAACATTCCGAGTCACCGTAAACGCCTTTTTGTGTTTTGTTGTTTGTTTTTCGCACAGTACAATAGCATCGAACTGACAACAAGCAGCAGCTGCGAGGTTTGCGAGTCAGAAACGTTGCCACTTCAGAAAAACGATGATGAATAAAGAGGCTAAAAATTTTTTTTTTTCAACGGAAATATAGGGTGCAGCAGAACGGACTACCATATTTCTGAAAGCCACTGGTAAAGGAATGGTGGTCATATATATATATATATATATATACAGAGGCTGTTTGCACATTTTTTAGACGATTTTGGTAAGCGGTAATAAAAAATCGTTTGCTGCAAAAGAAATGATTGCAATTGTACTATGTTTTTAAAAGTCAAAATTATCGTCTGCGGCTTGAAAGTTTTGTTTTTATTCAAAACGGCGTTTTTAACAAAGCAGTGGTTCGGAGGCCACATTTATGCTCTTTCCGAAGAGAAATATGCATGCTCCGTTATCCAAAAACGATGTGAGAGTCATGGTTTTGCGATATCTAAAGCGTCGATAGGTAATATCGTCAACAAGAAAGGAAAAAAAAACGTCAAATTGGAGCCTCGAGTGGGACAAAAATTCCAAACAAGTATCCAAGGAAAAAACGGACATCTTCGACTATTGAAAAGGTACGTTGTTTAATGTTAAAAGAAAATCCCCCTAGTCAAAGGACAGTTGCAAAATCATTAAAATGCTCGGTGTCCACTGTAAACAAAATGATAAACGTTGATTCAAATCTTAAGAAAGCGAAAAAACGCAATGTGCATCGTCTTCTTCCATATCATATCGCTGAACGCGGGACACGCTGCAGAATTCTGTATGAGAAACACTTATCCAAAGAAAAATGGAAAACAATTGTCACAATAGATGAATCATGGGTGTATTTAAATGATTGCAACAAAAAAAGAGCCATTTATTATCATAAAAGGGGAGAAAAAAATTTAAGTACATGGTTCAAAGAATCGAAAGAAAGTTTTTCTGAGGGATTCGTGATTGTTGCTGGTTTTTCTTATAATGCCAAGTTAAAAATAAAGAGAGTGGAAAAAAATGTCAAGATTAACTCCAAATACTATCGGGAACGTATTTTATCGCCAATTTATCTGAATGAAATACCATCGCTTTACCCACAGTGCCATCAATCTGTGAGACTCCATCGGAACAAAGCTAGCAGTCACACATCAAAATCCACTGTAAATTTCCTAAAAGAAATGGAACAAAAAACTGGTATCAAGGCCATACCCTTCACTGATATCCCTACTAAATCTCCCGATGTATCACCTATGGATTTTTGTGCTTTCGGACTTTTAAATCTGCATTATCCAAACGTCGTCCCAAAACCCTTACAGGACTCTGGAAAGCTGTTCAGGAGGAATGGGATAGAATACCTCTTCTGACACTTCAAAAGGCATTATTATCCTGGAAATTGCGGTGTCGAAAGATAGTTCAGAATAAGGGATGTCAAATAGAACATTTAAAACACAAGAATTTTATGTAATTTAGTTTTGTGAATACAATATACATCGTCTAAAAAATGTGTGAACAGCCTCTGTATATGTGTGTGTGTGGGGGGGGGGTGTCAGTGTGTCAGAGATTTTTTAGAGGTTAGGAATTAAAGTGTTAAAAAAGGACTTTTGAATGAAAATTTTGAATTAAAACGTTAAATGCCAGATTATTCACATTGATAGCGCAACGCGGGACAGAAAAAGAAAAACAGTGGGCAGAAGTAAGAACCTCATCGCGGGCGCTGACGTAGAGAGCTATTTTTACAGTTTCGCGTGAAAATTTATCGCAAGTTAATGTAAAAGAATGTTCCATGGAGTTCTATGCAGCAGATCATTCTTGGCGAGCTTTAAACAAAGGAATAACTTTAGAGATGATGTAGACTTCGAGGAGTAAAGGTCGCCGCTTGTCGGCCTAATAGATTGAATGGAACGGGAGTAGACAGATATGAACGGAACAGATATTTTAATTCATCGAAATTAAGTGTTAGTGTTATAATTAATTAGTGATACGATAGGGTTCAATAATGGAGCCGAGAGCTATGCGAGGATTTAATAAATGTTCCGAAAAAGCACTAGATTTATCTTTGTGTTTTACGTGGAATGAGATGGCTGCGTCACTGGGACTGATTCAACTTAAATATATCGCCACCGGACAACAGTCGACTGCTATTTTATGGAGTAATTTGGGGAAGTGGATATTTTAAAAAGGGCGTGAAATCGACTCCGACATAATATATATATATATAAATATATATATATATATATATATATATATATATATATATATATATATATATATATATATATATATATATATATATATATATATATATATATATATATATATATATATTGTAGCGTACTGAAAAGATGAGGTTATTTTTCCAAAGACCCCACAAGCGCTTGGAAAACACAGCTGCGTGTTTTTCAAAGAATGTGTTGTTCGGTTCCACCAGTTCGGAACACGTGGGGGGGATTAAAAACCGTTTTTCCCTCACAGGCGCAGCCACTAAAGCTGTCAACTTAACGTTTCGGAATGTAATAAAGTTCGGCGTCTAGAAGAGACTGTCAGCCGATAATCTGCCAGCCCTCCACCCCTTCTGAAAATCCAGACATTGAGGGGGGACGCTGTATAAAATCCGAGCGGGATAGACGTGTTTTTGCTAGGCTCCTGTGTTTTCGGGCCGGAATGGGCCCTGGAGCGCGCACTGTAAATCTGCACGTAAATTACGTAAATATGTCGAGAATGTCTACTGTTTGATTTTTTTTCTTGTTAATAAATTGTTAAGTTTTGTTTTAAAAATTTGGCTTTCGTTTTGTAAATTAGAACTCTGTCTTTCTTTGGTATGGATAAAAAGTTGTGGAATTAATTCAAAATGCCTCAGAGAGATAATGCCTTACTACTTGTCGTGACGCCACAATATATATATATACAAATCATGTGTAAAAATAATAATAGCCTATTTTCTAAAGTTATAAAAACAAAAGATAGATGACATAATGGAAGAAAAATTCAATGAATAAGAACTGACCAAGTAGATGGAATTCAAGGGAAGTTGACTTGATTAAAATGATAACATTGTTGTCGTTGTTGTGTCCGACCCCCTTGGAGTCGGAAAGCCTACACCAAGTCCAAAGGACCTAGGTCCTCAAATCCTAGGTCCTTGGCGAAGGGCAGTAAGC
>OU015499.1:161207531-161217589 GCA_907164885.2 Dolomedes plantarius
CTTTGGCCACATACAGTTTGATAAGAAATATTGTGCCTTGACTTAAATCGAGAAAGCCATCCATCACTGCATTTAAAATCTTCAATACCCATTCGAATTGCCAATTCATCAGCCTTCGTCAGCACTAGGGGTCCATTTATCGGAAAATTTCGAGATCTAACATCGTAGAACCATAGCAGTAGAGCTTTTTCTAGAACTTCTTGGGACGCATTTCCCATGCGTTTCCTTCCTCTAGCAAATTTTGATTTTTCCCATGAATCTAACATTGACTCCTTGTTTTTCAAATTAGTTGACAAGGCATTTTTTTAAATTCTATAGTCACCTGCTAACTTTGTTTTACATTCGCCATTCTCTACTTTCTTTAAAATTTCTACCTTTGTCTCCAAAGGTAGGGTTTTGTACTTTCCACGTGTAGACATCCTGAATTTTTACACAATGAGGAAGAAAAACTAGACCACATTAACTTGTCTGCACTGTAGTTATAACTGACGCAGCTCCCTAGAATCTGTAGTAAAGACTAGTTTTTCTGAAATTCTCAGAAAATCGATCCAAATAAAGGAAAATTGCTTTTTCCGTTTAGCACTAATAAGAAGGACAATAGCTACTAAGGTTTAGCGGACATGCAATAGTCTAGGAATGCAGGCATGTGCCTCTTTACACAGAAAAGAAATTTTGACACACAAAATAATAAATACAGTGTGTATTTTCTCCATTAAACGAGGAAAAAGAATTTTTTTTTGTCAAATTCTTAGTTCGAATTAACCGAAGTGATAAAAATTTAGTTCGAATTAATGAGATATTTTTAACATTAGCTCCAATACATGTTTTTTGGGGCCTTTGGATTAGTTCGAATTAACCGAAAGTTCGAATTAACCGAGTTCGAATTAACGAGCGTCCACTGTATATATATATATATATATATATATATATACAGAGGCTGTTCACACATTTTTTAGACGATGTATATTGTATTCACAAAACTAAATTACATAAAATTCTTGTGTTTTAAATGTTCTATTTGACATCCCTTATTCTGAACTATCTTTCGACACCGCAATTTCCAGGATAATAATGCCTTTTGAAGTGTCAGAAGAGGTATTCTATCCCATTCCTCCTGAACAGCTTTCCAGAGTCCTGTAAGGGTTTGGGGACGACGTTTGGATAATGCAGATTTTTAAAGTCCGAAAGCACAAAAATCCATAGGTGATACATCGGGAGATTTAGTAGGGATATCAGTGAAGGGTATGGCCTTGATACCAGTTTTTTATTCCATTTCTTTTAGGAAATTTACAGTGGATTTTGATGTGTGACTGCTAGCTTTGTCCCGATGGAGTCTCACAGATTGATGGCACTGTGGGTAAAGCGATGGTATTTCATTCAGAAAAAATGGCGATAAAATATGTTCCCGATAGTATTTGGAGTTAATCCTGACATTTTTTTCCACTCTCTTTATTTTTAACTTGCCATTATAAGAAAAACCAGCAACAATCATGAATCCCTTAGAAAAACTTTCTTTCGATTCTTTGAACCATGTACTTAAATTTTTTTCTCCCCTTTTATGATAATAAATGGCTCTTTTTTGTTGCAATCATTTAAATACACCCATGATTCATCTATTGTGACAATTGTTTTCCACTTTTCTTTGGATAGGTTTTTCTCATATAGAATTCCGCAGCGTGTCCTGCGTTCAGCGATATGATTTGGAAGAAGACGATGCACATTGCTTTTTTTCGCTTTCTTACGATTTAGTGCCGGTGCACACTTGCGGCAAAAGTACTCTGGACGCTGCGTTATTTTCACTCTGCGTGGAACGCCGTTCCAGTGCACACTTTCGCGGTGATAGGCGTCAGCGGCAGTCTCTCGTTTGCCACCAACCGAGATGGATCGTACGCGCGCCCAATTATTTTTTTAAAGAAGTTGTTTTTTCTTACTTAGTCTACAAGCATGTTCATCGTGAAAATAGAATTAGAAAAAAGAAGCACTGGATCCATCCATACGACAGCGAGAGACAGGCCGTGATTTTCCATTAGGCCCGGTAGGCCGAGCCCCAAAAATTTTTATTTTAAATGAAAAGAAAGAAAAAATTCCCAATTCAATTTTTTTTATTTTACCTTTTTTAATAGAAATTTTTTTATACAACCTTTCAAATTTGATTGGTTCATTATATGTATAGTTATATGTATAGTTCATCATATGTATGTTATAGTGTATATAAGGAATTTTTCTGATTGCATTGTATTGGATGTTTTAATGATATATATATATATATGTATATATCATTAAAACATCAGTCAGTGAGTCAGTCAGTTACGGAACTGTATATATATAGATAATGTGTATATAGATAACTGTATATATATAGATAACTGTATATATATATATAGATAATCTGTATATATATAGATAATGTGTATATTATATATATAGATAATGTGTGTTAAGAAGCAGTAGGTATTGGCTCAGTTTATTTAACAAGTTTCATGTAAGTAATATGAAGTAAATAATATACGGCATTCATTCGGTATGATCGTGACATGGTTTGGTGGTGCAGAGATTGGCAGACATGCTCGAAAAAGAACATTTTTAGGGTTTTATTTCCTAGCGAGGAATTGATTGTGTATTAATATGAAATAAAAATAAAAATGTAATTGCACAGCACAGTTGTTATCTTTATCAATTAAACGACTTTACAGGGTTTAAAACTGCGATCCATTCAAAACATGCGTTTATTAATAATTGCAGATAAACGATGCCATTGTCTTACGGCTAAAATTAGACGTCTCATGTATAATTCAGATACCCCAGTGAAAGGCAATAATTATTCCTGGTATCTTTAACATTTAGATCATTTTCAGTTAACACACTTTCATTTCATTGCTCTCATTTTTTTTTATCTCCCTCTCTGCTTCCACGACATCCGTAAACAGTATGATTTTAAAAAAAGAAAGGAAAAAAGAGATTGAGGACACCTTAAAAGTGACTTCTGAGGCCCTATTCAGGGTCAACCAGGATGTGGCACTTTGCTGTCCAGCTCTCAATTTCGTTGGACGAGAGCGGGGAGAAAGCTACTACGCAAGACGAGTTTCCAATCTTAATGATCCAGGATGTCAGGAAGAGCTATTAATTGGCTTTTATGGGTCCATAATCCGTTGCTTAAAATAATCCAAGACACACACACACACACAAAAAATAAATAAAAAACCTGGCGCGTTTAAAACTGCTATATATATATATATATATATATATATATATATATATATATATATATATATATATATATATATATATATATATATACATATATATATATATATATACATATATATATATATATATATATATATATATATATATATATATATATATATATATATATACATATATATACATATACATATATATACATATATACATATATATACATATATATACATATATATACTTATATATACATATATATACATATATACATATATACATATATATATACATACATACATATATATATATATATATATATATATATATATATATATATATATATATATATATATATATATATATATATATATTTATTTATTTCCAAGCACATAATTGGTTTTAGATTTGATGAATAGCTTGTTCTGTTGCTATTAATTAGTAATAAAATATAATATGTAATATAATTAGTTTATTTAGGGAAAATAACTACTAAAAAATTATATTCATTAATACTAAATAATACTCATTAATTAATAATAATAATAATCTTAAGTAAAAAAAATAATAATAAATAATAATATTTTACTCTTAGTAATAATAATAATACATAATTTAAATTTATAAGTCCTATAACACAGTCTCCATAGTAAGTCTGCATCTGTGTATCCATTAACTCCATGGTTGCAAGGTTTGTGACGTCAGTCTTCTTGCGGTTTCCTACTCTTAACTTGCACTTTGTCTAGCGCAGGCTTGGTGTTCTTTGATTGAGCAACTTTTTATTCAATTCTTCTGTTTCTTATGGATTGTACGGTGTCTAAGTATGTTTATTGGTTAGATCATACTTATGAGAAACAATCCATTGGTTTTTAGACAGTATTGGTGCCGCTGATGAAGAGATGCTGTCTAAACCCTTTTTAATACTTAACTTTTCATGTTTTTAGTTTCTGGCTGCAAGTAGTAATAGGGCTTATGCTGGTTTTTCACATTCAACTTTGTCTTATATATATATATATATATATATATATATATATATATATATATATATATATGTATATATATATATATATATATATATATATATATATATGTATATATATATATATATATATATATATATATATATATATACATATATACATATACAAAGGCTGTTGACACATTTTTTAGACGATGTATATTGTATTCATAAAAATAAATTACATAAAATTCATGTGTTTTAAATGTTCTATTTGATATCCCTTATTCTGAACTATCTTTCGACACCGCAATTTCCACGATAATAAAGCCTTTTGAAGTGTCAGAAGAGGTATTCTATCCCATTCCTCCTGAACAGCTTTCCAGAGTCCTGTAAGGGTTTTGGGACGACGTTTGGATAATGCAGATTTTAAAAGTCCGAAAGCACAAAAATCCATAGGTGATACATCGGGAGATTTAGTAGGGATATCAGTGAAGGGTATGGCCTTGATACCAGTTTTTTACTCCATTTCTTTTAGGAAATTTACAGTGGATTTTGATGTGTGACTGCTAGCTTTGTCCCAATGGAGTCTCACAGATTGATGGCACTGTGGGTAAAGCGATGGTATTTCATTCAGAAAAATTTGCGATAAAATATGTTTCTGATAATATTTGGAGTTAATCTTGACATTTTTTCCACTCTCTTTATTTTTAACTTGACATTATAAGAAAACCAGCAACAATCATGAATCCCTCAGAAAAACTTTCTTTCGATTCTTTGAACCATGTACTTAAATTTTTTCTCCCCTTTTATGATAATAAATGGCTCTTTTTTTGTTGCAATTATTTAAATACACCCATGATTCATCTATTGTGACAATTGTTTTCCATTTTTCTTTGGATAAGTGTTTTTCATATAGAATTCTGCAGCGTGTCCTGCGTTCAGCGATATGATTTGGAAGAAGACGATGCACATTGCGTTTTTTTTCGCTTTCTTAAGATTTAAATCAACGTTTATCATTTTGTTTACAGTGGACACCGAGCATTTTAATGATTTTGCGACTGTCCTTTGACTAGGGGGATTTTCTTTTAACATTAAACAACGTACCTTTGCAATAGTCGAAGATGTCCGTTTTTTCCTTGGATACTCGTTTGGAATTTTTGTCCCACTTGAGGCTCCAATTTGACGTTTTTTTTCCTTTCTTGTTGACGATATCACCTATCGACGCTTTAGATATCACAAAACCATGACTCTCACATCGTTTTTGGATAACGGAGTATGCATATTTCTCTTCGGAAAGAGCATAAATGTAGCCTTCGAACCACTGCTTTGTTAAAAACGCCATTTTGAATAAAAACAAAACTTTCAAGCCGCAGACGATAATTTTGACTTTTAAAAACATAGTACAATTGCAATTATTTCTTTTGCAGCAAATGATTTTTATTACCGCTTACCAAAATCGTCTAAAAATGTGCGAACAGCCTCTGTATATACATACATACATATATATATATATATATATTTTTTTCGACGGCTATTTTTCTTGTTAAATATCTTATTTGAATGTGTTTTCAACAGATGCCATTAATTTGTTCACAGCGAGAGGTATAGAGGTAAACAAATCTGAGCGAGGAAAGATGCCTTTGAATCTGCTGCAAATGATATAGCCGGCGGACGTTTGCTTATTTAACATCTTATTCGAATGTGTTTTCAACAGGTGCGATTACTTTGTTGGAAAACGAGAGGAATAAAGGCAAACATAGAGGCCTCTGAGATGAAGGACACCTTCGGCTGAGGGGTATACTTATTAAATGTAGGTAAATGCTCTAAAAGTTTCACTCGTAGTCTTATTTTTAAGCACGTTGTTTATTTTTGAATTCATTTTGCCCCAATTCACCGACTTATTGTGGCCGTGAATGTCTCATTATCATGTCTATTGTATTCGAATTTATAATAAAATCTATCGTCACTTGCAGTACATCTTTCCTTAGCTCTAGAAGGATCCCCCACAACTGTAATTATCCAAGAATTACTGTTATGGGCAACATTTTCCAGATTATGCTTCTTATAGATTGTTACATGAGGACGAAGGTAAAAAAAAATGGGAAAATTAAAGCCTTAAACGTAATGCACCTGTGAATGTTTCATAATTTATTTTAAACCTTCAGCGGTCGAGCCCGAGTATAGAGTGAATCATTTTCGACATTTTGAATGGTTTGTTTTTACATGTAAGGATTGAATGTTCTAAGCAGTTTCTACTTATAGCTACACTCTTTATAATGCAGGTATGATTTTCTGACCCTTCTATTCCTTTCCATTCATTGTTAGTCGCGATTGAACCGTGGTAAACCGGCGATTATACTGGATTACAATATGGTACGATTTACCACTTAAACTTTGCTGGTTCATTAAGATATTTTAATTGATGGACTGTAAATTGGTTCGAAATGTTTTTATTTTCAACAAATAACGAGAGTTTTAAATGTGCACACAACGCACCGACGAGACATACCTCCGAACAACAACAAGCTTCGAACAAACTTCGAGGTGAATGAACTTCGGCATCCATATGGTTGCCGTACAAAGTAAAACTAGCGCCAATGCTCTACAGATGGGGAACAATAATAGCGCCAAGCGCTAGAGAAGCGATAACACAATACGACAAAAGCAGGAGTCGATGGATTCGATCCAATGTCCAGCTATGACACGGCATCCCGCATATCGCGAAGATGGACAATCTCGTTGTTTTTTAGGTGTTTGGACATAATAGGAATCCATTCGCAAGTTGTCCTTAGATCTAACGAACCGGATAGTTTCGAAATAAGGCTATTGTATCTGCATTCTTTGGCCTTTAATTATAAATATATCTCATTATTGTAAACATTTCATATATTGTCATAAAAAGTAGAATTATTATTTCCAATCTGAAAAAAAAGTTTATTGCAAAAGGAATAGTCAAGGTCGAAAGAGACGTTGCACTTTGTGCCACTCGCGCCTTCTGGTGTTCCGAAAATTGGCGCACCCACTGAAGGGTTAAGGGTCAGAATGCCAAACTAATGTGACTTTAGAATTCAACTCCAAAAGCCAATACATCCTTGTATGACCTTAGCTTTGCTGCCTCCGTCCCTTGAACTGTTACTTAGACAATTTCATTCAAACTAGGCTGTCTAAAGGTTCTGATGTAGGTACTAGCGTTAAAAACTATTGCTAGGAAACACCTTAACATTTGTTGCCTGCGGAGAATTCTTCTATAATATGTAGTACATTCGAATCTATCATTAACATGGTTTAAAAAAATATATATATATATATTTATAAAAAAATCAAAGGGATATTTTTATAGACAAAATAATGTAGAAGAAAATATTCAAGTTAAATCTGATAGGACATACTAAAGAATATAGTACAGTTTGAGGATCATATCTTTTACTGTATTTTAATATTTTTTTGGATATGTCCAATCGTCTGCCGTATTAGCAAGAAAAAAAAATTTATTTCGTCTATTTAGTTGTTATGCACGTGACGATAAATTTATTTAAAGTACCAGAAAAAGAAATCACCTGATCGGCATTTAATAAATTAAATTTTGAAAATGAATCTTTAAAAATTCACCCAAAATCAGAAAGGGGAGGTAAAGATTCGAAAAAGATTTCATTTTAAAGGCATTTTTAGGATCTTTCTCGTGATATAAATTGTATAACCCTCAAATTATTATTTTAAATGCAAACTTAAAAAAAGTTACTAAAACAACTTAAAAATTTAATTTAAAAAATTTTAAGAAGAATTTTTCAAAAATCTTTCTTAGTGCATCTCGACACTATAAGAGGAATCGCCATGCAAAACGTCAACCCTTTAGGTCCAGCGATTTGGTCTGTGCGTTGTATGTCAGTGAGTAAGTCTGTTACGGAACTGTTTTATATATGAGGCGTTGAATGACAAAGTGGTGTAAGTCACATTTTCAACTTTTTTCATTTGGGGGCAAATATGTAATCTCCACGTTCAATTTATAGTGGAATTGTAAATAGTTAATATTTGCAATATTGTAATAATTGTTATGAATTGTAATTTTTTCAATTTATGGTGGAATTTTTTGTAGTTTTTGCAGTTAAACTCTTTTGACTTACACCACGTGACTTACTGACTTGCACCACTTTGCCTTTCACCGTCTCATATATAAAACAGTTCCGTGACTGACAGATGACGCACAATTCAACCTGCTGGACCTAAAGGGACCTTTTGCATGGCGGTTCTTCTTATAGTGTAGGGGTGCACTGAGATAGATTTTTGAAACATTCTTCTTAGATTTTTAAAATTAAATTTTTAAGCTGTTTTTGTAGCATTCTTTGAAGTTTGCATTTATAATAATCCGAGGGTTATAAATTTTATATCACGAGAAAGACCGTAAAAATTCCTTTAAAATGAAATCCTTTTCGAATCGTTACCTCCATTTTCTGATTTGGGGGGAATTTTTAAAGATTCATTTTTAGAATTTAATTTATCAAATGCCGTTCGCGAGGTTTCTTTTCTTTTTGTGATACTTTAAATTAATGTTGCGTTACGTGCATAACAACGAAATAAATTGACAAAACAAATATTGAAATATGGCAAAAGAAAATTTAACATCTAGGCTCATTGAGATGGAAGTTTTTTGAAACTTTTATTCAAATTAGTATGTTTTATGGATATCAAACATACAAATGAATTGCATACATTGACTGTCGTATTTAATTTGAATAATTTCTTCTCCATTATTTGGTCTATAAAAATATCATTTACCATTTTTTTATAAATATAATTTTTTTGGCACTAATTGTATACATTGACAGTTATATTTATTATAAATACAGTGATTTCCGCTTATAAGAATCACGTTTGTTATTACTGTTTTTGATTCTTAAAGCGGTTGATTCTTATAGCCGAAATTTAGGTTTTTGGACAGGCACACACACACCTATATATACATATATGAGATAATTTACCATAAAATACTCTTTAATTTACGTTAATTATGTTTTATTAATTTTTTTTATCATTTTAAAAATACAACTTAATTTCTAGACCTATAAGTAGATACACATGATTATAGTAAGAGAAAAAAAAATCCAATATTTGTTACAACATACCTGCTTAACAGTTTTAACATTTCAACTACAGGAAGGGAGCAAGAAAAAGTTTTCTATGGTAGTTTGACGTAAGGAAGTGTTCAGGAGGCTGTTTATACCTCTTTCAATACTAATAGTCTCAGACGTTAAGATTCACATTCTAGCTTATGTTTCACGGTTTGAGAACGTGCTGAATCTACTAATGTCACGTTTGTCTAAGTGATAGTGGACACTTCGCTGAAGATTTATGTGTTTCAGGGTCCAGAAAGCCGCAACCGGGATGTGGGAGGTGGGAAAAATGAGTCCCTACTTTAGTTTGTCAGTGGAGAAAAGTGAAATCGGACCCGGACAGGTAAAGATGTCCCCGGGTCAAGCTAATAGGACAGTGTTGTGCTAAAGCGTTTAAGGGTAAACTATTATGTTATGTCTAACAAAGAAAGGGTTGAATTTTATGACTATATTCCATCCCATCTTATCAATCTTTTTTTAAAAAAAAGAAAGAACTTCGTGCCTTTTGAGGGTTTAAGTGGTTTTTTGGTAAAATGAAAGGAAAGCGAAGAGTGTAAACTGATTCTTAAAACCGGTGGAATGATTCTTTAAAGCGAAAATTTTAACATGGAAACAATACATTTGTTTTTGGTTTCGCGATATTGATTCTTATAAACGGTTGATTCTTATAACCACTGATCACTATAAGCTGTGGTTACTGTATATAATTTTTGTTTTTTTGGGGGTATTAATTGCATACATTGACCGTCGTTTTCAATTTGAATGTACTCCGTAGCGAAGCACGAGTATTC
>OU015499.1:161218089-161223089 GCA_907164885.2 Dolomedes plantarius
TATATATAAATAAGAATAAGATGAAAGAGAAAACCAGTAATAGATCTAAAGCTACATGAAGCCAGGAACATCCAACATGTAAAGAAAAGCATGAATAAGGTTTTTGACAGCATTTCTTCATCAGAGGGGTCAATACTGTCTAAAAACCAATGAATTGTTTCTGATGAGTATGATCTATTAAATAAACACACTCAGACACCGTACAATCCATTATTAACAGAAGAATTGAATAATAAATGAATAAAGTTTGAATAAAAGTACTTAACCAAAGAACACCAAGCCTGGCGCTAGTCAGAGTGGAAGTTAAGAACTTGTAACCGCAAGATGACTGACGTCATATAAATTGCAACCATTGAGGTAGTGGATACTCAGTTACAGACTTACTTAGGTTACCATATTTATATATATATATATATATATATATATATATATATATATATATATATATATATATATATATATATATACATATATATATATATATATATATATATACATATATATATATATATATATATATATATATATATATATATATATATATATATATATATATATATATATATATATATCTGACCATTATCAGCCTCGGGCACCGTATTGAAAAAGGGGTACAAGATGAGACAGAATAATTACAAGATAAAAAGAACTTTTTATATACCACGTTTTTAAATTTTCTGTTGAATCATATAATTTTGACAATTCTATGTATTAATAAATACTTTTTTAAAAATTTTTTGATGAATTATCCCATCCACTCGAAAGAAAATGAAGTTCATTGGAAGTTAACTCGCGTTTCACTTTTCGTTCCCGTCCCGGCCTATAGATGGCTGCACCAGTCTACAAAACAAAATTTACTGAAAATGAATTCAATGCTGCTTAAAGATGGCTAAAAGTATTAAAATAATGCATTGTCATCGTGTTCTGGGCTATTCTACAAGTTTCAAATGTCTAGCTAGTCGGGAAGTTAGTTAAAAATCGATTGCAAGATTTGTACCGGACAAACAAACACACACATAAGCAAACAAACAAGAAAGCGAATTAATAAACACATGGTAAAAATAAGAAAATTTTAACAAATAGCGAAAAATCAGTAATAGTTCTTCTGACGACAGACGGAATTCGTAAAAATGAACAAATATGAGCGATTTTTTCTTTAAATAAACCGCTGAATCTCAGAACATAAGAACAAATTTTCAATGCCTCAATCCAAAGGTACTTACTCACAGGAAAAGATATATGCTAAGTCTGTTGGAACTCCAGCGGTTCTCTAACAGGTATTACAACAAAAGAAAGTGTTACAGGTTTGTTCGTTTTTAATTATGGATAAAGAGGTAGCGTTTATCTGGGCAATCTATATATATATATATATAAAACAGCTCCGTGACTAACCGACTGACAGATAACGTGCAGACCAAACCGCCGGACCTAAAGGGCTGACATTTTGAATGGCGATTCTTCTTATAGTGTAAGGGTGCACTAAGAAAGATTTTGAAAAATTCTTCTTAGATTTTTTTAAATAAAATTTTTAGCTGTTTTAGTAACTTTTTTAAGTTTGCATTTAAAATAATAATTTGAGGGTTATAAAATTTACATCACGAGAAAGATCCTAAAACTTCCTTTAAAATGAGATCTTTTTCGAATCTTTACCTCCATTTCCTGATTTTTGGTGAATTTTTAAAGATTCAATTTTGGAATTTAATTTGGATTAAATGCCGATCACGCGATGTCTTTTTCTGGTACTTTTAATAAATTTATCGTCACGTGTGTAACACCGAAAAAGACAAAAAAATATTTTTTTCCTTACTAATGCGGCAGACGATTGGACATTATCCAAAAAAATATTAAAATACAGTCAAAGATATGTTCTTCAAACTGTATTATATTAACTGTACTATATTCTTTATTATGTTCTATCAGTTTTAATTCGAATATTTTCTTCTACATTATTTCGTCTATAAAAATATCCGTTACGGTTTTTTTATAAATATATTTTTTCGTTTTTTTTTTTTTTTTTACATCAATTGCATACATTTATCGTTGTATTTGTTATAAATACATTTATACTTATTTTGGCATTAATTGCATACAATGACTGTTGTATTTAATTTGAATGTACTCCGTAACGAAGTACGGATTTTCAGCTAGCATCATATAAATCAAAAAGCTGCAGCGAAAGAAAATAGGGTAATAAAATGAAAAAGAGGTTAAATTAAAAGGAAACTGCTTTAAAAAGGGGATATTAATAAAGGAAATTTAAATTTAAGTATCATATGAATAGCACTTTTGACGAATGTGATCCTTCTGTTCCAGGCTACGTCCCTGCCCGTTTTGTGCTCACCTTCCTTCTGTTCTGGGCCATGTGCCTGGAGTTTGCACACCGGGTCTGCCTCAGCGTGGCTATAGTGGTCATGGTCAACCACACCGCGCTGGACCCTCCGAATGCCTCCTCGGAAGACCTCAGCTGCCCCGATCCGCTCTACATCAACGAGACAGACCCGCAGCAGCAGGTAAGTCTGCCTCGCAGAGAACATTACAGTCTGCGGGAGATTTGGCATTCTATTGGCCTTCTGGCAAGGTGTTCTTCCATTAAGTGTAATTTAAGTTATATATATATATATATATATATATATATATATATATATATATATATATATATATATATATATATATATATATATATATATATATATATATATATATATATATATATATATATACATATATATACATATATATACATATATATATATATATATATATATGTGGGATGCCTCCTTTAGATTGGGCTAAACTAGTCGTCTGCTATAACCAATCTAGCACCCCACATTTAATACATACACTCAGGATGACTCATGAATAGTCTCTCACTAACAATAACAATAGACATTTATTTACTTGACACCATAATTCACACTCATAACATTTAACATATAGTAGTTGACCTTTCAGTAATAACAGTATTGCCAAGAACTCTAACGCTTGGACTTCTGAAGTCACTCGACTCCTTCAACTAGATTTGCCAAGCACTCAACCAACTTGGTCTTCCTGAAGTCACTGAGACTTCTACAGCACGGGAGCTCAATATCGCTTCCCTGCGGCCCGTAGCTACAAGCTAGGCCCAATCCCCGGGGTGTCTTTCCCCGTTCTCGCTTAGGAGCACCGTCCTTTGACACTAGCGCACGAGAGCCTCTGCCCTTCGTCGCCTCCAAAGCTTATCTCCCTCAAACATTTTCTCCCAGTTCATCTCTAGGAATTCTGGAAGCGCTGTCGTCGCATAACGTACGCGGCGGCATACTGCTCATAGCCGGAGCCATGGGATAATACAATCCCCATAACTCGGCCGTCTTGACAATTGCTGACGTCCTCGGCAGCGTTATGCCTCGTCATCATCAGTTCTGGCACAAAGAATAGCACAAACGAAACAAAACAATGAAATAAAAAGAATGTAATATGTCGTTTACAGTCGGTCATGGCTCTTTTCTGAAAGTCTAGTCGGAGCCAGTGGACTACAGTTCACTGTAATACTTACACAAAAAACACAAGTACACCACGTTTAAATTACGATGCACAATTCATCTTTAACTGTAACACTTAAGTCGTTGAAAACACCAATGAAACACTAGTCACACCAAGTTTGTGTTTAAGTGCGTATCTTGTCACTTGAATAATGGCACTATCAAACATGCACTCACAAACAAAACACTTAGTCTTCCGTACATCGGTGACACTTAGGGCTACCAATAGGGCCAAACACAACCCTTGCATACCATATCGCTCTTTACGACACTTAACTGATGACACTTTCTTCTCACACACTTCCCGATCACAAGCTGAGCACACTCTTTAGGTGGATTGCCAAAATCTGAAGAAGTTTGAAGTATGATAACCAACACTATTTTATACTCTTGAGTATATCGGTTCAACACTTTCGAGTCTGGGACGCATTTTGCAGACTCAGAGCAAAATTTCACAACCATTTCCGAAGATCCTTCACTCAAACTTGCTGGTATTTCGGAATCTATGGCCTTTACACTACGTCGTTCCCATTCACTACGAATCACTCTTCCTCCCCTCTCCTTAGCATTAATTTTACTTGCAACATCCAAAGAAATTCCTTCCATTACCTCAAAACCACAAATTTTTCTTTCCTCCTCCTCCTTCCAAACATAGCAACTATCGTTTACC
The DNA here is from genome assembly GCA_907164885.2 of Dolomedes plantarius. Classification (NCBI taxonomy): domain Eukaryota; kingdom Metazoa; phylum Arthropoda; class Arachnida; order Araneae; family Dolomedidae; genus Dolomedes; species Dolomedes plantarius. The sequence continues at coordinate 161,222,278 of OU015499.1, forward strand.
CCTAAAGAAATCTTTTCCGCTCCCTGGGACACTTGAGGTGGTGTCGCAAGTTCAATGAACCCTTCCATAGCAAGCACTCGAAAATTTGCAAGCCTTTTCTCCTCTGTCGCACCGCCGGTGAAATTGGATGACAGCTTTATGTGTCTCGTAGTGGTTGCGGTCATTTCGCCCCCTTCTGCTCTGTTGCCTTCAAATTTTGGGGGAGCCTCTGCACCCTTCGTTCTGGTTTCAAATTTCAGCAGGCTATCGCCGTTCTCGCTGGGGTCAGCGAGGGGTGATTCTGGAAGTTCGATGAACTTTGGGGTGTCGGAACTCGGGGTGTTTACTGATAATCTCGTCTTTTCGGCTTGGAAATATTCTCGGTGATCGTCTGAGCGCTTTTCTTCCTCACTTTGTCGATTCACTCCCGAGAAAACACCAGATGCACGAAAATATCTCTCTTGACGGCACCCATAATTATCTGCACCTTTGTCCATACTAAGTATAGACACACTATCCGAGTCTATTTTAGGCGACTCTATTTGCACAGAAACATCAATTTTCGACAAGCTACTCTCGCTGTTACTGTCACTCCACGCACTTACATTTTTCGCTGGTATTCCTACCAGTCTGCGTTCAATCTCAGCCAACTTGAGTTGAAACTCAATCTCCTGGGCTGCCATTCTACGCTCGAACTCAACTCTCTCGGCTGCGACTTTCTCCAGCCTTTGTTTCTCGGATTCTCGTTCTTCCCTCTCTTCCTTAATCGAATTAAGAAGATTTTCGATGTAAACATCGTCACAATCTGATGTTTTAACCAGGGCGATTAATTG
>OU015499.1:161228089-161245589 GCA_907164885.2 Dolomedes plantarius
GCGTAACAACTAAATAGACAAAAAAAATATTTTTTTCTTGCTAATGCGGCAGACGATTGGACTTTATTTTGTCTATAAAAATATCCCTTACGATTTTTTTATAAATATATATATATATTACATCAATTGTATACATTGATCGTCGTATTTATTATAAATATATATATATTTATTTTTTTTGGAATTAATTGCATACATTGACCGTTGTATTTAATTTCAATGTACTCCGTAGCGAAGCGCGGGTTTTCAGCTAGTAGTAAATAAATGTACTGATACACAAATTATACCCAACACGTCATTGCCAAATGTTGAAAATCATAAAAATGCGCGGAAACAAATTAATGTGTTTAAGCCGCCTCGTGCTTAGTCAGTATCTAAAGCCAGATTTAAAAACGTCACCGAGCATGCGCGGAAAGCAATTTCTTTTTAATTGTAAATTAACGCTCATTAAACAGCGCGAAATAAACAATTTCCACCAGGTTTAATCTTATACTTCACAAACATAATTATCATAAAAATAAAAATGGCAGACACAGATCTAGAGAGACTCCTCGGAATAAATGAGTTTATTATTAAAACATGTCACTGAGTATGCGCAGAAATCAATTTTTTTATTTCAAATGATCGCTCATTAATAGAAATTGCGGTTACAAAAACCAAATTAGACATATCTACAGATTACAATCTTTCGTTTAAAACCAAAATGAAGCAAATTGATGCAGTAGTTTTCTCTCACGGACTGCCCAAAAAGTCGGCTTAGCAACTGAATAATTCCAAGATAAAAATAACTTTTTATATACCATGTTTTTAAATTTTCTGTTGAATCCTAAAAACTTGACAATTCTATGTATTAATAAATACTTTTTTAAAAATTTTTGGATGAATTATCCCATCCACTTGAAAGAAAATGAAGTGAATTGAAAGTTAACTCGCGTTTAACTTTTCGTTCCAGTCCCGGCCGATAGATGGCTGCACCAGTCTACGAAACCAAATTAACTGAAAATGAATTCAATCCTGCTTAAGGATTGCTGCACCAGTCTACGAAACCAAATTAACTAAAAATGAACTCAATCCTGCTTAAGAATGGCTAAAAGTATCAAAAGAATGCATCGTCATCGTGTTCTCAGCTATACTAAAAATTTCAAATGTCTAGCTAGTCGGAAAGTGAGTTAAAAATCGATTGCAAGATTTATACTAGACAAACACACACACAAACAAGTAATATAAAAACAAAAATTTTTTTAAGTCAATTCCTACTTAGGTCAACAAAGAAAAATTTGAGTGTGAACTAATAGTAGGAATTGAAAAAAAGGATTGCCTGCCAGAACCTTGCCTACTGTGCGAGATTAGGAGGGGGGGAAAGAGAGAGAAAAAGTTTGTCAGGTCGGGGATTCGATCTCGCAACCTACAGGACGGGAGGAGCCCGCGATACCGCAGTGCTACCGTTTACACAGTAACAAGAGGGAAATTACTATTCAAGGGCAAGAGACGCTCTAGGTCTAAAACTAAAATCGATTAATTAAATTAAATTAATGAGTTAATATTTGAAAAAACTGTATTAACATCAAGTGTCATCCACTACAAGTTTAAAAAAAATGTATTTGAACTTGAGTGGATGAATAAAAAGTATTTTATTAACGATTGAAAATTTGAACAAGATATATATGGTCTAAAACTAAAATTGATTAATTAAATTTAATTAATGAATTAATATTTGAAAAAACTGTATTAACATCAAGTGTCATCCACTACAAGTTTAAAAAAATGTATTTGAACTTGAGTGGATGAATAAAAAGTACTTTTATTAACGATTGAAAATTTGAACAAGATATATATGGTCTAAAACTAAAATTGATTAATTAAATTTAATTAATGAATTAATATTTTTAAAAACTGTATTAACATCGAGTGTCATCCACTACAAGTTTAAAAAATGTATTTGAACTTGAGTGGATGAATAAAAAGTACTTTTATTAACGATTGAAAATTTGAACAAGATATATATGGTCTAAAACTAAAATTGATTAATTAAATTTAATTAATGAATTAATATTTGAAAAAACTGTATTAACATCAAGTGTCATCCACTACAAGTTTAAAAAAATGTATTTGAACTTGAGCGGATGAATAAAAAGTACTTTTATTAACGATTGAAAATTTGAACAAGATATATATGGTCTAAAACTAAAATTGATTAATTAAATTTAATTAATGAATTAATATTTTTAAAAACTGTATTAACATCGAGTGTCATCCACTACAAGTTTAAAAAAATGTATTTGAACTTGAGTGGATGAATAAAAAGTACTTTTATTAACGATTGAAAATTTGAACAAGATATATATGGTCTAAAACTAAAATTGATTAATTAAATTTAATTAATGAATTAATATTTTTAAAAACTGTATTAACATCGAGTGTCATCCACTACAAGTTTAAAAAAATGTATTTGAACTTGAGTGGATGAATAAAAAGTACTTTTATTAACGATTGAAAATTTGAACAAGATATATATGGTCTAAAACTAAAATTGATTAATTAAATTTAATTAATGAATTAATATTTGAAAAAACTGTATTAACATCAAGTGTCATCCACTACAAGTTTAAAAAAATGTATTTGAACTTGAGCGGATGAATAAAAAGTACTTTTATTAACGATTGAAAATTTGAACAAGATATATATAGAGAGAGTGTGAACTAATAGTAGGAATTGAAAAAGAAAGCAAGTTAAGAAAAACATGGAAAAAATATTGATGTCTAGCAAACAGCAGATCTCCTTTGTACAAATTGTCAAATTTGGTAGCGATTTTAAAACATTTGCAATAATAACAATATTAGGAAATTGGTTATAACGAGGTTTCCTCTATCTAGGGTGAATATGCCTGGAGTCCATCGACGCAAGGCGTTATTCTCGGAGCGTATTTCTACGGCTTCGTTTGCACCCAGATGCTGGGCGGACGGTTGGCCGAAGTGGCCGGAGGCAAGTGGCCACTCGGACTGGCCATTTTCGCCGGATCCATCCTGACTTTGATCACACCGATAGCAGCAGACATCGGAGTGGTCACCCTTGTTATTGTCCGAATAACGATGGGTTTGTTGCACGTAAGTTTGTTGCACATATACAGAAGGTCGTTGGCACTTTATGGAAGCAAATTTGATAGTTACGTTTTATGTATAAACTAGAAGTTAACCCGTCATTTTGACGTCATAATACTAATGATGACCTCATAATGGAAAAAGTATATGAAAGTTGAAAAATATCCCGAATTATCTAACAATATTGCATTTAATCCACACCTTGTAAAAGCAAACCCTTTCATTATTTTTGATTTATTTAGTTTTTCATGCGATTGGAGTAGTAGACTGCCATCCAACATGTCATTTTGACGTCATACTGCTAATAATGACGTCATAATGGAAAAAGTATATGAAAGTTAAAAAATATCCCGAATTATCTAACAATATTGCATTTAATCCACACCTTGTAAAAGCAAACCCTTTCATTATTTTTGATTTATTTAGTTTTTCATGCGATTGGAGTAGTAGACTGCCATCCAACATGTCATTTTGACGTCATACTGCTAATAATGACGTCATAATGGAAAAAGTATATGAAAGTTAAAAAATATCCCGAATTATCTAACAATATTGCATTTAATCCTCACCTTGTAAAAGCAAACCCTTTCATTATATTTTATTTATTTATTTTTTCATGCGATTGGAGTAGTAGACTGCCATCCAGTTTTTTACAGCTCACTACGCGATATGAATACTTGAGCTACTTGATTCATTCACATTCGAGTTTGCTTACTTTCAGAATTCATCTCAAAAGTAAACAGATTTTTAAAAACTGATAAATATACAGCTAAAAGCATCCAATTTTTTTTAGTTCTGAATGTTTTATAGAAAAATAGGCTGAACAAACGTGATTTGATGGAGAAGATATTAGTTTTTAGGTAAGAAAAAATTCTGATCCATATCGGAAATTGAAATTAAGCCTAACCGGTCATTTGTTTACTGAGGGCTTCAATTAAAAGATGAGTACAGACCGGAAGTGTTATACAGAGACAACGGCTATTATATATATAATATAATAATGCCATATTTTTTTCTATCTATTCTATGCGATTCTTTCTATTTATTCTATGCGATTTGCTTCTATCTGATAGCCATGGTTCTTGACAATAGCTCTAGCTCGAATTTTCCCATGAAAGTAAACTTTTTCTTAGCTCTGTCATGCATGTACATTTTACACCATTCCTCTTGGACCGTTTTCCAAAATTCCGTTCAGTGTTCTTGGATGCCGTTTTCGTAAGGCTCGCTTCAATAAACTGAAAGTACAAAAGTCCCTTGGAGAAGTGTCGGGTGATTTTACAGGTATTTCATTAAAGGGGATACATTTTATTCCTGTTTCTGATTCTTTCTTTGCTAAATAAGCGGCAGTTGATTTAAGGGCTTTGTTGTGAAACAGAACTTTACAGGACACTAATGGCCCTAGATGGCGTTAGGTGTCCTATAATAGAACCGCTTGTTTATATCCCTTTTTGGTATTTTGTATATTTTGCTTGCTGTGCGAAAATGAGGTCACAGCTCTTTTTGCAGAGAATCTGTTACTACGCAGAAAGCGCTCTGTAAGTTTCGCTATGTACGGCGCGTCAATTTTTATGTTTTTATAAAGGATATATTATGATGATGTATCTTCTTTTATTTGAGTTAGATTTTAATGTGTCGTTGCCGTTTAAAGTACTGCTGAACTACCCAGGTAAGTCTGAAAATGATTTCGTTTTCCAGTATGGGTTGATTCTTTGTTTGGGCAGTAAAGAGTGTGTCATTTTTGGTTTCTTTGTTTGCCTGCATATATCAGGTCGATATAGACATTTAGTATATTGAAGTTTTATCTCTAAGCGCTGGGGAAATATTTTATAGTTACCTTTTCCTAACAGGCTTTGCGCATATGAAGCTGGACTTTATCAATGTCCTTTCCATATAAGGCTGGAATGTTTTCTTCAAAAATGGGTTCTAAAATATTCTGCCGATAATAGAGTGAATTAATTTTGGCTTTACTTGAGACTTTTTTCATTTTTAATTCGCCGTCGTAACAAAATCCTGAATTCCTTCGGGAACTTTTCTGTACACTTACGAGGCCATTTCGTATTGCCATCATTTTTCAGCAGCTAGGTATTTTTCGTATAACTTCCTACGATTTGTTTTTCTTTCAGTAATATGCTTTGGCAAAAAAACAGATGAAGTTTAGATTTAAACTTCTTTTTTAACTTTGTTTCTTTATGAATGACTAGCGGCCCGTCCCGACTTTGTCCGGGTTGAACAAAATATTATACCAATAAATTTCCAGTTGATAGCCAATAAATTGTAAATCTTTTTTTACCTTAAAAATAACCTTAATAATACCTTAAATTAATATTACGTTAGTCAATAATTAAAGTTAATTTTTTAAAAGAAAAAGGCGTGCCGGAGAACGGCTAGATTCGAACCGCTAACGTCAGAACAGAAGCCCACCGCGATAGCACCACGCTAAGGATCGCACAAAAAGCGGTAGAGGACAGTAGCGGAAACAATGGAGATTGTTAGTATTAAGCCCCTAACTTTATTTCTACTGATTAGATATACATAATATATAGCCTATGTGCATCTGGAATACTGTACCTTTCAAACAGTGAAAGAATTTTTCAAATAGGTGCAGTGGTTCTGAAGATTACCCTCCACGTACAAAATCGCTCTCTCTTTATATATAAGTATAGATAGATGATCAGATATACATAATATATAGCCTATGTGCATCTGGAATACTGTACCTTTCAAACAGTGAAAGAATTTTTCAAACAGGTGCAGTGGTTCTGGAGATTACCCTCCACGTACAAAATCGCTCTCTCTTTATATATAAGTATAGATAGATGATCAGATATACATAATATATAGCCTATGTCCATCTGGAATAATGTACCTTTCAAACAGTGAAAGAATTTTTCAAACAGGTGCAGTGGTTCTGGAGATTACCCTCCACGTACAAAATCGCTCTCTCTTTATATATAAGTATAGATTTTACTTACAGTGCCAGAAGACATTCCCAGTTTCGATGCAATGGATCTTTGAGTCGGCGGATTTTCTTTTAGGATCAAATACTTCACTTTCTTGATATTTACCTGCGTTCGAACAAACTTAGGATGAGGTTTCGCGGTCATGTTTTCATTTTTACTTTCAGTTAGACTTTTTTTTCCATTCAAATTTAATATATTATAAATACCTTTATTTGAAATGCCATAACCACGATTTTTTTACACAGCTTCATAATTTGTCGAGACGAATATTTCTCCCCGGAAAGCGCAGTTACGTAACCGTCGAGCTATATGTCAATTTTAGGAGCCATTTTTTAAATAAATCTTTTATTTTACATTCCAATCAAAACAAAACAGTAGCATACCATTATTCTGAAGTTGCCAAATTTTTATCTTAAAATGCAATCGGCAAAAATAAATTACAAAATCGTTTCCATAAGGTGTTAACGACCTTCTATAGTCTCTGCATCTGATAGCGATTTGAATTTGATTGCGATTTGGATAAGAGCTCAGAGTATGACGCTTTATACACCCAATGTTATGCAGTAACTAACAAGTGGGAACATAAAGATGGCTTTATGCGGAAATATATACAAGTAAAATAGATTAATTTTAAGCAACCAGCACACACATATACTCTTCTGTAAAATATATATAGATAAATAAATAAATATATATATATATATATATATATATATATATATATATATATATATATATATATATATATATATACATATATATATATATATATATATATATATATATAATACATATATGCATATATATATATATATATATATATATATAAATATATATAATACATATATATACATATATATATATATATATTTATATATATAATACATATATACATATATATATATATATATATATATATATATATATATATATATATATATATATATATATGCATATATATATATATATATATATATATATATATATATATATATATATATATATATATATATATATATATATATATATATATATATATAAATATATATAATACATATATACATATATATACATATATATATATATATATTTATATATATATATATATATAATACATATATACATATATATACATATATACAGAGATTGTTCGCATATTTTTTAGACGATTTTGGTAAGCAGTAATAAAAAATCGTTTGCTGCAAAAGAAATAATTGCAATTGTACTATGTTTTTAAAAGTCAAAATTATCCTCTGCGGCTTGAAATTTTTGTTTTTATTCAAAATAGTGTTTTTAACAAAACAGTGGTTCGAAGGCTACATTTATGCTCTTTCCGAAGAGAAATATGCATACTCCGTTATCCAAAAACGATGTGAGAGTCATGGTTTTGTGATATCTAAAGCGTCGATAGGAAATATCGTCAACAAGAAAGGAAAAAAACGTCAAATTCGAGCCTCGAGTGGGACAAAAATTCCAAACAAGTATCCAAGGAAAAAACGGACATCTTCGACTATTGCAAAGGTACGTTGTTTAATGCTAAAAGAAAAACCCCTAATCAAAGGACAGTTGCAAAATCATTAAAATGCTCGGTGTCCACTGTAAACAAAATGATAAACGTTGATTTAAATCTTAAGAAAGCGAAAAAACGCAATGTGCATCGTCTTCTTCCAAATCATATCGCTGAACGCAGGACACGCTGCAGAATTCTATATGAGAAACACTTATCCAAAGAAAACTGGAAAACAATTGTCACAAGAGATGAATCATGGGTGTATTTAAATGATTGATGAGCCATTTATTATCATAAAAAGGGAGAAAAAATTTAAGTACGTGGTTCAAAGAATCGAAAGAAAGTTTTTCTAAGGGATTCATGATTGTTGTTGGTTTTTCTTATAATGGCAAGTTAAAAATAAAGAGAGTGGGAAAAAATGTCAAGATTAACTCCAAATACTATCAGGAACATATTTTATCGCCAATTTTTCTGAATGAAATACCATCGCTTTACCCACAGTGCCATCAATCTGTGAGACTCCATCGGGACGAAGCTAGCAGTCACACATCAAAATCCACTGTAAATTTCCTAAAAGAAATGGAACAAAAAACTGCTATCAAGGCCATACCCTTCACTGATATCCCTACTAAATCTCTCGATGTATCACCTATGGAATTTTGTGCTTTCGGACTTTTAAAATCTGCATTATCCAAACGTCGTCCCAAAACCCTTACAGGACTCTGGAAAGCTGTTCAGCAGGAATGGGATAGAATACCTCTTCTGACACTTCAAAAGGCATTATTATCCTGGAAAATGCGGTGTCGAAAGATAGTTCAGAATAAGGGATGTCAAATAGAACATTTAAAACACAAGAATTTTATGTAATTTAGTTTTTTGAATGCAATATACATCGTCTAAAAAATGTGTGAACAGCCTCTGTATATATAATACATATATACATATATATATATATATATATATATATATATATATATATATATATATATATATATATATATATATATATATATATATATATATATATATACACACAGGGTAATAATTATTGAGCTATAGGAAATAAAAAATCAAATTTTTAAAAACTACTGAGTTCAAAAATTTTATTAAAATTTGAAAAGTAACTACAGCTAATCGGACTCAGTTTATGACATGTTCGATATGCTTGCCATCCATGGCTATGATGTGTCGCGCTGCCAAAATTATAACTCGCGACGCAGGACATCTGAAATTTTGCTTTCCGGAGGACCGTTATGGAGGAACGCAATCCTACGTTAAAAATTTTGGAGTAATGCTAAAAATGAAGTATCTTTTCTTCCTAAATGCAGGGTATCTGCCTGCCAACGGTGTTCGCCATGTTTGCCCACTGGGCGCCGATAGAAGAACGCAGCACCTTGTTGGGTATATGCTTCATAGGCGACAACGTCGGAACTGTGCTGTCGATGCCGCTGGCTGGATACCTCTGCGACAATGGGTTCGATGGAGGGTGGCCCTCCGTGTTCTACGTTTTGGGTGAGTGTGGAATTCTTATTTTATACAACGCCGGCTGTATCCAAAATTGAACCAAATCTAAATGCCACCGAATATTTCACGAACCCATATTTGGTATGCTCGTTTGTTAAGGCTTATAGGGAATAGCTCACTTCTACCCAGACTTGGGTGTATATAATTTGAAGTGGCACTCTAAATGAATTTCATACAAGCACAGTTTATACGTGAAACAATGTTTATTGAATTCGTTGCACATGTAGGCTTTGCTTTTAACAACAAGATTCATACGTACTACTTGTACGGAATATATATTAGCATTCAATAAAAATACACATTGCAAATACTCACAAACCAGCAGAGAGTCAAACCAGCAGTACTGCCACGTAAACTTTGGACCCCCTAAGCACTGGCGCAGGATAGCACCTGGAGTTGCTTACCTCGTAGCTCCCTCTCGCTTACCTATCAACCTTAACAAAACCTTCTTCAACCTCTGTATTAATCAAGCTGCTCGGTATTTATACTAAGCGCGTATGCCGAAATTAGCATATCTCAAGCGGCTTCTTTAATTCATTCACTCAAAAGTTCGATTCTTGTGAATCGAATCTTATGTATACCTTACAGGCTGCTATGTACTAAGAAAAAAATCGTATTTCCCTTTTCCTCTTCTTGCAGACTCTTGTGGTGGGAGGAGTCCAGTTGACAGTTCGAGAATTCCACCCGGCTTAGGATTGACATTTTGAGGGATTGTAATGGCTCTCTCTCTATAAGGGTGTTAAGCGCTGCCCCCAAATTGCTTATTTAAAATATATTTTTGTCAACTATTTACAGGTACATAAATACAGGTATATAAAATTGATATTGTCAGATAGCCTGACCTTTTCTGCAAAGCGCTACAGGATTCATTTTATAAATTTCGTCCACCGAAGGAATTTATGAGCGTTTAAAACACGCTATACCAGATTTTTCCACGAATAATTTAAATTTTAAAATATTAATGTATGTATGTATATATATATATATATATATATATATATATATATATATATATATATATATATATATATATATATATATATATATATATATATATATATATATATATATATATATATATATATTGGCATTAATTGCATACACTGACCGTTTTACTGAATTTGAATGTACTCCGTAGCGAAGTACAGCTATTCTAACATAAAATGTGTTATATACTTTTTCAGGAATACTAGGGTGTATATGGTTTGTGTTTTGGGTCTGTTTGGCCTACAACAAACCCTCGGAGCATCCAAGAATCTCATTGGGTGAGCTTGATTACATACGAAAAGGAAATATCCAAATCGGAGACGCCCATAAGGTAAGAAAGTAGGGAAAAATTTGTATCACACTGAAACCTTATTAAAGATGTAATTTGTATTACTCACAACTACTGATTGTAATACCGGACCAAAAATACAACGCCTGTATTCGGAATTTTTTCAAACGTTATACCGGTATTAATACAGGTATTAGGAATTTTTCGAAAAAGATACAAAAGCACAATTGTTTGTTTTTTTTGGCCATATTAATTATTTTTTTTCAAGAAAGGCATAAACTATAAAAATATAAACAATTTTGCTATGTACAAATCTATATATGTACAAATCTATATTTAAGTTGCTAAGCCGGCTTTTTGGGCAGTCCGTGAGAAAAATCTACTGCATGAATTGAATTCATTTTGGTCTTAAACGAAAAACTGCAATCTGTAGATTGCAGTAACCGCAATTTCTATTAATGAGCGATAATTTGCAATTCAAAATTGATTTTTTCGCATGCTCAGTGGCCTCTTTCAATCTGGCTTTAGAAACTCACTGTTTCTGCGCATGCTCAGTCGCATGTTTTAATGATAAACACGTTTATTCCGAGCAGTCTCTCTAGATCTCTCTCTGCCATTTTTATTTTTATTATAATTATGTTTTTGAAATATAAGATTAAACCTGATGGAAATTGTTTATTTCGCGTTGTTTAATAAGCGATAATTTACGATAAAAAATTTCTTTCTGCGCATGCTCGGTGACGCTTATAAATCTGGCTTTAGATACTCACTAAGCACGAGGCTGCTTAAACACATTCATTTGTTTTTGCGCATTATTATGACTTTCAACATTTGGCAATGATGTGTTGAGTATAATTTGTGTATTAGTGCATTTATATACTATCTAGCCGTCATGTTTTGACGGATACCAACTTGTATAAAATAAAGAAACAAATGATATAATCAAATATTATTAGTAATAGATGTGAAATAATAATTACCATGTTTTTATTAACTTGCTTTCTTGTTTGTTTGTTTGTTTGTTTGTATATATATATATATATATATATATATATATATATATATATATATATATATATATATATATATATATATATATATATATACATATATATATATATATATATATATATATATATATATATATATATATATATATATATATACAGTGGAATCTCGATTTATCGTTTTTCAAGGGACCGATTGAAATGAAAGATAAATGCGGGAAAACGATAGATGCGGAAACATAACTAAGCAATATGATCGTTGGGACTGGATAAAATGAACGACACATACGGAAAAACGATGTATCCGAAAAAGATCGATCGAGATTCCACTGTATATATATATATATGCCAAATTTCATATGTCTGGGGTAAAAATTTCCAAAATCGCTTTGCAATGTCCACCATTCCCTTAAACCAGTGTCCATTCTTAGCTCCGTTTCTGAACCGGGAAGGGGTTGTAAATTCTGTTGTTTTAAAACTTCAATTCGAAATTGTTAACCCCATAATTTCTTCTCATGATTCGAAATTCTTTTATATACTTCAACTGCTAAATTAATTTTCTTCAGCATATAAAATGCACAATAAAAAAAAACTTCTCAATAATGAGATCAATTTCCTTTAAAACACAAAACAATTTATTATATTCGATATTAAGCATTACTGCCTTCGACATTAAGCATTACGCTTTCTGCCTGTTCGCGAAGAAATACACATTTTCTTGTAGAACGTTTTTCGTTTTAAACACACTGCCATCTACTGGCATAAGATACAGTTATAATTACAATTTCAAATTCTACAGGGGTGTCCCAGTTTCTTTTCGGGGTACAGTGTAAGCCGTGACGGTTGACATGACCTTTGACTCGTTTGACGTTGTCCTTAGCTAGAAGAGTGATACATCTCAAAATCGCCGTAATTCCAGGAAGAGCTAAAGAAGAAACGAAATGGCTCTTCCTGAAAATGCGGTTATCATGAGATGTACTGTCCGACCACGGAAGCAAAGTCCCTGGAAGCTGTTACGCATGCGCGAGAAAAGCTAGTCTACTTAGAAAATAGGGGAAAACGTCAAATTTTCGGACGTGTTTGTTTATGAAATACGGAATGTATTTCAGACTGCTTTTTGTCCGCAATTTTATAGTTATTTTTTAAAACTTTATTTTTGATCGGATATGTGAATAATAATTTCAAAATAATAAAAAGAATGAAGCAAATCTATTTAAAAAATAGGAGTTTTATAGGAGTGGATATTTTCGGATTACATCAAAATCAAAATTATCTAAAGCTGCGTTTTCGGTGGTTCTTTTTTTCTGACGTTTCCTCGGAGATTCAAATTTTGGAGTTTCTTCACCCTTTGCTTCTTTGCGTATTCTTTTTACACTGGACATTGATATCCCGGTCATTTCACTAGCTCTCTTTGGGGATTGCGAAAGTGGAACAATAACATTTCCTTCTAGTGCTTCTTTATCACACAATTTAATTACATTGTGTATTATACGTTTACAATCACTACGGAACGGCTTATTCCGAGCAGTCGTGTTGGGTAAAGGATCCAGTAATTTTAATATAATAATCAACATAGCAGACGAGGAAAAAGCAAGCAAGCGCAGTTAGTAACCGATTCTAAAGAATGTCGAGAGAATACGAGACTTTTCCCCCTCCTTCCTCAGCAGCCTTACCTACAGCGTGAATAGAATCGTTTTGGCACTATGCCAACCGTGGTACTTCGTACTGTGGTCGGACAGTAACACTCTTCTAGCAGAGGGGTGAAATGTCAGGATGAAAGTAACATTTCTACCATGTTTTTATTAACTCGCTTTCTTGTTTGTGTATCAAATATTTTACATTGCAGTCATTCCCTAGATGTTTCTAAACTTAATTTCATCGAATCCCGTCTTTCGTTTTCAGCTTCCAATTCCGTGGAAGGATCTTCTGACCAGCATGCCCGTTTGGTCGACGGCCATCGTCACATTCTGCGCAGCGTGGGGTCACACGACGCTATTAACCAAACTACCGACGTACTTGGAAATCGTTCTTCACGTTCCTATCCAAAAGGTAAATACAGGGCAAAAAACACACGTTAGTCTGATACCAACTTGTGAAACAGGCAGCGTCCGAAACTGCCGCAGTTATTTTCGGGAAAACACGTCAATCTATATATACAAAACAGTTCCGTAACTGACTGACTGACATACAACGCACAGACCAAACCGATGGACCTAAAGGGCTGACATTTTGCATGGAGATTCTTCTTATGGTGGAGGGGTGCACTAAGAAAGATTTCGGGAAAAAAATTTCATAGATTTTTTTAAAATTAAATTGTTAAGCTGTTTTTGTAACATTCTTTAAAGTTTGCATTTAAAATAATAATTTGAGGGTTATGAAATTTATATCACGAGAAAGATCCTGAAAATTCCTTTAAAATGAAATCTTTTTCGAATCTTTACTTCCCTTTTCTGATTTTGGGTGAATTTTTAAAGATTCATTTTTAGAATTTAATTTATGAAATGCCGATCACGTGGTTTCTTTTCTTTTTGTGATACTTGAAATTCATTTTGCGTCACGTGAGTAACAACGAAACAAATTGACGAAAAATATTGAAATGCGGTAAAAGATAAAATTGAACCGCTAGACTCATTGAGAGGGAAGTTTTTAAAGAATTTTATTCAAATGAGTATGTTTTATGGATATTAAACATACAAATTAATTGCGTACACTGCGCATTTAATTTCTCGCGTATTTAATTTCTTCTACTTTATTTTGTCTATAAAAATATCAGTTAGGAATTTTTGTTAAGTAAAGATATATATATATATATATATATATATATATACTTATATATATATATATATATCTTATACACAGTGCGTCAAATAAGTTTTAAGACTGGGTCTGTAAAAATAAATGGAAACAAGAAATGAATACCTGATTTGGTTTTTTATTCAAAATAGGACCCACCGGCTTCAATGCACTTTTTACAGCGATTTATTGATGAATCGAAAGCCTGTTGTAAATCACTTTGTGGAATGGCCTGCAAAGCACGCGTCGAAGCTTTTTCTATGGTCGAAATATCCTCAAAATAACACCTTTTAACTTCATTTTAAGCTTTGTGAATAAGGAGTAGTCACAGGTTGCTAAATCAGGTGAATACGGTGGATGGTTCAACACACAGACATTATTTTTTGCCAAAAATCGACTAACAATAAGGCAGGTGTGACTGGGTGCATTGTCGTGTAACAAACACCAACTGCTTTCAGTCCTATAGTCTGGACGAATGCGGCGAATTCTGGCCATCAAACGCTTTAAAACAGCTAAGTAGTGTTGACCTGTAATTGTTTGTCCAGTTGGAACAAATTCTTTGTGGATAATACATTTACTATCGAAGAATGTAATGAGCATTGTTTTGATTTTGGATGGAACTTTTCTTGTTTTTTTGGCTTGCGGTGAATTTGGTGACTTCCATTCCACACATTTTCGCTTTGTTTCAGAATCATATTGGAAACACCAGGTTTCATCACCTGTAACAATGGACTTCAAGAAGTTTGGATCGTTTTCAGCGGCTGAAATAATGTCTCTGGAATGTGCACTTCTCATCGCTTTTTGTTCAGGGGTTAAAGTGTGTGGAACAAATTTAGCACTCACTTTTGTTTTGCCCAAATCTTCATGCAGGATGGTTCGAATTGTATCTTTGTTGATGTTTAAAGAGTCTTCCAGCATTCTCAGTGATGCACAGCGATCGTTTGTTACGGAATTTCGCACTTTCTCAATAGCTTCAGGAGTCCTAGATGAAATTGGTATTCCACTACGCTGATCATCTTCTACCGTATCTCTTCCGTCCAAAAAACGTTTGTGCCACACAAAAACATTTGATTTACTTAAACAACAGTCACCGTAAACTTGTTTCATGAGTTGGTATGTTTCCGAAGCACTTTGAACAAGTTTTGCGTTAAATTTAATTACAGCTCTTTGCTCCATCTTAAAAAATCAACATGAAAAAAATTCACTTCTGCAATAAACGCTCGCCTTCTTTCAACTACTTAACGAAAGGCGCACAACTTGTTAGCAGTGTGCCAGCAGACGATGGACGTTATGACGCATGCGCATTTACACTCACAGCGCCTTTACAACCTGCGCTCTGGGACGAGCCTTAAAACTTATTTGGCGCACTGTGTATATATTACATTAATTGCATACATTGACCGTCGTATTTAATCTGAATGTACTCCGTAGCAAAGTACGGGTCATGTATAGTAAACTGAAAATAAATGAATTTTTTAATTTGCAACCCACATTAATTGAATACAGGGTGTCATTCTCTTTGGAATTTCGTGCTCTGTGCATTCGTGACCGATTTTCGTAATTCTGGTTGTACTTTGCCCTCATATATCGAGACATTTTAAGAAAATTCGGGAAATTTTCAAAACTTTTTCGAATTCAGAGCCTCGTATCTTTTTGAATTTTTTGGGATACAGACTTGTAGCCCGAGATGAGCATTCTCCTCTTCAAAACGACACTTGGCTCACCCTTGAATGATTAGTCACTGAGATGTGATTCCGTTTATGGACACGTGTCGAATCCGGAAGGGCGAATAAAAAAATTTCGAAATTTTGCACCAAAAATAGCCATTTCAACGTAGGCGGATACTTTAAATGACTTATCTTTTTACTTTAGTACCTGCACATAAGCATTGTTTGTTGCGGGAGGGAAATTTCCCTTCTTGCCTACATATACAGGTGCGGCAGAATGGACTTAGCCCATTTCAAAGGGTCATAAAAACAACTGACAGAAAAAAAAAAATATATTTCCGAAAACTACCAACAATCTAGTTTTCTTTCATTAGGTTTTAAAAATAATTACAAGATAAAAAAGACTTTTTATATACCAAGTTTTAAAATTTTCTGTTGAATCCTATAAACTTGACAATTCTATGTATTAATAAATACTTTTTTAAAATTTTTTTGGATGAATTATCCAATCAACTTGAAAGAAAACGAAGTTAATTGGAAGTTAACTTGCGTTTAACTTGTTTGACTTGTTGCATTTGACTAGTTCCCTTTCAGGGCGATAGATGGCTGCAACGGTCAGTGGCGTAGCGAGCATAACTGGCACCTGGGGCACGATACCTTTGTGGCGCCCCCCCCTCTGAAAAACATATAGTAATATAATATATAGACCCTATATTTGCGCCTTCGATAAACATATAATAACATAATATATAGACCTTATATTGGCACTCCCCCCGAAAAGCATATAGTAACATAATATATAGACCTTATGTTGGTGCCCTCCCCTAAAAACATATAGTAATATAATATATAGACCTTATATTGGCGCCCCTCCCCCACAAAATAATATAGTAATATAATATATAGACCTTATATTGGTGCCCTCCCCTAAAAACATATAGTAATATAATATATAGACCTTATATTGGCGCCCCCCCCCCCACAAAATAATATAGTAATATAATATATAGACCTTATATTGGGGCCCTCCCCTGAAAAACATATAGTAATATAATATATAGATCTTATATTGGCGCCCCTCCCCCACAAAATAATATAGTAATATAATATATAGACCTTATATTGGTGCCCTCCCCTAAAAACATATAGTAATATAATATATAGACCTTATATTGGGGCCCTCCCCTGAAAAACATATAGTAATATAATATATAGACCTTATATTGGCGCCCCTCCCCCACAAAATAATATAGTAATATAATATATGGACCTTATATTGGGGCCCTCCCCTGAAAAACATATAGTAATATAATATATAGACCTTATATTGGCATCCACCTCGAAAACATATAGTAATATAATATATGGATCTTATACTGGCGCCCTTCTGCGAGTGGCGCCCGGGGCATGATAGACCCCCTTGCCCCTCCCTTGCTACGCCACTGGCAACAGTCTACAAAACAAAATTAACTGAAAATAACTGAAAATTAGTTTAATTCTGCTTAAAGATGGCTAAAAGTATTTAAAAAATGCATTGCCATCGTGTTCTGAGCTATTCTAAAAGTTTCGAATGTCTAGCTAGTCGGGAAGTTAGTTAAAAGTCGATTGCAAGATTTGTACTGGACAAACACACACGCAAACAAGAAATCAATTTAATAAAAACAT